>OMNS01021198.1:1059-15476 GCA_900303225.1 Laemonema laureysi | reverse complement strand
CGCTAGCACTACCATTGCCCTTAAATATATAATACAGGACCCAGTGCAGCTCATTTCCACACATAGAGATTTGTAACAAATGTGTAATATAAAATGAAAGAGTATTATCAATATTATTGTAAATGATCTCAACGAGGATCTAAAATATCCACGCGCACACACACTTAATAATAACAGCGTTCACAATAACAATAAAGGCTTTTAACACTCTGTTTAGCACTTGTAGGGGTAGGGGTTCCCTACTGGGCTAGACGTGTGTGGGGAAAACGGCTCTTACCCAAGGTGTGTCCGGAAATATGTATTAACAAAGAGGGGGAGAAAGAGAGCTGTCAGCATATGACGAAGCAACGTTCGGTGCGCTGCTGGAGGAACCCGAAGGACTTGGTGATTGGCTGGTATTCTGTAAATGCTGGAAGGTTATCTGTAGAAACCAGCTCATTCTCTCTGTATGCAGATTTTCTAAAAGAAGCCACTCGGAGTTGGGTCAGTAACCTGGCCTGGTTTCCAAGTCACTTGAGCCATTTCAAAGCCGCTTGTAAAGGACAATCAGTTTTACAAGTACACGCCGTCAGAGATATATTTCATCAAAGCTTTACGTTTAGGTTTAATTCTGTTATATGACCAATTGCACTTAAACAGGCTGATGATGTTTGCACACAAAATATGTGTCAAAACACTCTCCAGCCTACATTGCCCTCTACTGGAAATAAGTCATGACATCCATACAGAAAAGTACAGAATTGCTAAATTTACACTGTGAATTTAGGAAGATTTTGGGATAAATGTCATACGACCCTGAAAGAGCTGAAATGTATGTTTAAATATTAATGGCATATGTATTACAAATGACCTACAAGTTTCTACAACTAAAAAGCCTAGACATCCAACAGCATGATGTTGAACACCTCATACAACTAGTGCTTTGTGGACACCGTGTTTTGAACTATGCTTGCAAATATGCACATAGTTCACCACCGTTGTCCCCCCTTTACTCACCGTTAAAGCTGAGGTCATAGTCTCCTGCTGTGATGACATTTGCAGCACCCCCTTCTGGTGGCTGGCAGGACGACACCACTTCGCCAAGAAGCCGCCGCTGGGCAGGGCTCAGGGACCCTGTGGCCGGAGTGGGGCGAGTGCACACGTTGTTGACGCTGATGCGCAAGTTCTTCACTGGTTGCACCTGATTATTGGGGTCTCGTATGTGGCCTGTGGGGGGGGGAAATGAGGGGTATTTGAACAATTACCACCAAAAGAAGTAAGTAGAACTGTAAGGTTCTGCATTGTTCATAAACAATTACCAGGTTTTCCTAGGGCCAGTATAAAGATTACAGGACTCATATTAAAAACTATCAAAAAGATCTCTTCATTAAATAGTTACTATACCGTTATTGTGTAGTAATAAATAACTTTACAAAAGAAACATACTACAGATTCTATGGAATTAATTTGTTTACTTTAGGCTGCGATTCGTCTGTCTTTATCCCTATTAAGTTTTAGGCTAATAGCCATTCATAAGTTTAGCCATAGCCATACGTTTCTAATAGCCACCCAGATGTCCTCTCCCATGTAGAAACTTTGTGATCAATTAGTTTAGATAATGAGCATATAGGCAGAGAAGTTGGGCAGTTAAGTTGGAACATGTTTGTGGCACAAGCCATCTTATCCCTAGATGAGAAGAAATAGCCATTTTCTAACATCAGTAGGACTCACTTGTTGCAGCTGTTACCATCTCGGACAGCGAAGAATTACAATGTTCTTTTATAAGCAAAAGAAGATTGGTTGTAGTCTCATGAGATGTAGATACACCTTTTGAGTCAAAGTGCACAATAGTATTCGTATTGTGTTGAGACACTAGAAGCAACATACCTTGCCTAGTGACATGCATACCTTACCTAATGACATTATGAAATTAGCCCCATGTTTCAATGTTCTACTCAGCATTGTGAATAAGTCGTAAACCAGAATAATGACTTTGTGCAACAAGCTAGTGTGTATGCATAACAACTTCACCTTGAGCGTACTTCATTGTGAGGTGCATTTGAATAGCCTTCAGGGAAAATTAGGGAACAATTACATTTTCTCAAGATATGTCTGTCTACAGTGAAGCAGTGAACTGAGATGATTTCTGGAAATGACACATCAAGCAGCAGAGTGAACGATCTAGCAAACAATAATTTGCAACATCTCCAGTACACTAAGCTTAACTAGCTAGGGTTAGTCTCTGTTACAAACCCTATGTGGAAGGACTTTGGGCCTGACAGAGCTGCCCACTAGCCGACTAGCAATCTTGTTAGCCACATCATTACATTAGCAGGATGTTAGCGGAGGAGCTGGCTAATGCTCAAGAAGACAGCCGTCGTCTGTTGGAGGCTCGCGGCTCAGGTGTCAACAATTCGTCTCGCATTACAGTTGATAGGTAGAAAGGTTCAAGAATGGCCCTGAATCCACCTGGTGCAGTCTCGCCTCCCTGCTTTCCTGTAACTGACAGCAATAGCTTTACATTCTAGTTACTAGCCTAGCATGTTTGGCTGCAAGCTAACTAAGTGTTGAGGAACTAGCTAGCTTAGGTTAGCCACGAGCCCGACTAAATAACAGGATTAACTCAAGTCTCAGGTATATGACACCTCTTTGAATGCATATCTACGAAGATGGGTGGTCAAGAATCACTCACCCTCGGATGTCAGTCGGCAGAAGGGCCTCAGTAGCTCGGCGAAATTTAGGTTGTTTTTGCGAGTCACTTTCTCCGCATCTTCGCTGCATAAAACGGCTACCATCGGGACAAATGAGTCCTGGATGAACTCCTGTACGGACTGAACACACTGGGCCATTGCGGACCGGGTTCGGAACAACTAAACAATATATATAATCCCTTAATTTGAGATGATGTATTGATCTGTCCACTTGTGAGTTGAAAACAACTCCCCTTCTGTCAGTAGACAGCAGCCATGTTGGATCCTCCCGGAGCCTGCTGATCTGTCCTGCTTCCTGAGTGCAACCGTAAGAAAGTCATGTGATGCCGGTGTGGTGCCACAGGGTCGAAACTTACTGGATGGGACCTGGATGGGACGTTTTTTTTGTTTCGTTTCGTTTTTAATACTAACCGTGTATGGTACTATGTTTGTACACAACATATGTTACAATAAACGTTAAAATAAATAAAATAAATTAAATAAAACAACTTTGTATCTTTATTTTTATTTCAATGTAAAACTTTCTGTAACCTGTCTTCCTGTTTTTCTGGTAATCTCTTTCTCAATTTAACCTTTCAGTCATATCTCCATATATTGGATATAGTATTAATCTTTTTTCATAGCTATTAGGAACATCAATAAATTGGGATACATGTTTAGACTGCTATAATCACTGGGGTGTATAAAACATTATTTTTTTGCCAATATCTCAATAGATATAAGATTAGTCTGTACTATCATAGGTTTTCTCCACAGGTGTGTTTTTGTTTTTTACATGTTGGGATAAATGGGTTATTAGGCAACATAAGCAAACTAATAAATGAACAATGAATAACCTCGCTCTGTAAACCTTTATCCACGTAGGCCATAAAAATATCAGTTCAAATGTTCAGCTACTGCTTAAAGAACACAAGCAACTGCACCAAGCTTCATTTCTTACAGAGCAACGTCAGAGAGGATTGAGTGACAGCCTTTGCTCTCTCTCTCTCTGTCTCTCTCTGTCTCTCCCTCTCTCTCTGTCTCGCTCTATCTCTCTCTCTCTCTCTCTCTCTCTCTCTCTCTCTCTCTGGCTAGCTAAATTAGAGCCATGATTTCCAGAAGGCTAATCCTGGTCATTGCACTGACCTGGTACCAAGTGAGTATATGCATGCCTTTTTGTTACATGGATTTTCTTAAAATACCAAAAAAAATAAAATCTGGTGTTGGGGTGTGTAAATGACTGTATTATCATGTTGGGTATGAAAATGTACACAATTAGAGCTTGGTTTAAAATTGTAATATTCTCAACTATGATAAAACAATTAACCAATGAATGCCACATCAACTGTAAGGGATCATAGCGGTGCATTTGTCTGTAGCTTTAGGCACTCTTGCCTTGACCATTCCATTTATCAACTACCAATAGTAAACTGTTCTAGGCTCTACTCTGCAAAAGTGAGCCAGTGAACACAAGCATATCCTATAGTGCACAAATGAAAAGGGAGTTACAATAGAATAGTGTAAGAGTAGCCTCGCAAAGCCAGCCTAAGTCGTGCGGCGAGGCTTGTGCAAGAGGAAGTGGAATAAATGTTATTAATTAATACATTCTTATTCAAATTCTCTATAGACGGCGGCTAAACTCTCCGGAGAAACAGGTAAGTGAATTACTACTGGCATTCATTAGTATTTTTGGGATTAAATTGAGAGTATTTCACTGAAAGACTCACTCAAGTCATTATTTGTATGAGGGAATACATGTGTGTAAAAGTATCTAAAATTGCTATTTTATTTGTACTTGTTCATCTTATTGCACATACATCCATTCTATTCCGTAGAAATTGATGTGGATGAGGGCCAAGACTGGGATATCTTGGACGTCAACAAGGGTTTGTATTTCTCTTGGTTTCTGTGCTCTGACTATATATTTATATAATTATTCTCAACATACCTCCTTGTGGATATTAAAAATAATACTTGCTTTGTTGAGGCAGGACTTGACTTGCTGGAGGGTGATATTGAAAATGACGAGGTGAGTTAGTCGTTCCTGAGATACATTTACGTTCTTTTAAGTTCAAATTGAGTTTCATCATCCAAGAAGCCATCACTATTTCAGTACAGTCATAACATTAAGAACCTTCTTGATTGTGTTGATGATTTAGTTGTGAATTAAATGTGTTCTAATGAGACGTCACACTAAATATTAAAAAGTAATCAACCACGAGAACAAAATGACGTGTCAGAAACACAAGCCAGTTTACACAAAGTCAAAGTTAGGAACTTTAGCAACAAACCAACATTAAAGATAAGGTCTGGAAGGTCTCATGGCTTTCTAAATGTCCACCCGTTTCATTCTTCACTCCGACAAGTTGGACGGGAGAAACTCCATCATCGGAGACCAGTACCGCTGGCCGAAAACTATTCCTTACTATATTGAAGACAGCGTGGGTGAGATGACGCTGTCATATGGAAACTCAAATCAGAATATTGAAATATTGAGAAAATTGAAATATTTCTACAGTTACAAATATGTGTGTGTGTGTGTGTGTGTGTGTGTGTGTGTGTGTGTGTGTGTGTCCTCGTACATACATGTGCTGTGAGACGTGTAGAGATGAATGCCAAGGGGGTGATTATGAAGGCCTTCGAGCAGTACAGACTGAAGACATGTATTAACTTCACACCATGGAAAGGGGAACAGAACTACATCTCGGTGTACAAGGGCAGTGGGTGAGGAGAAAGGTTCATATTATGCTCTCTCTCTCTTGCTGCATACGTTCATATGCATGACAGGCTTGAGGTTGGGCCTGAACAATTTTAATGAATATCATTGTATACAAATGTTAATTAGTTCATAATCCTCTGCTAACAAATGTCAAACTGAGGTGCATTACATTATGCTTAAACATTGTGATAATTATTAAGTCATAGTTTTTGATCATATTAAATAGTTAAGATCAGAAAATGATGAACAAGTATCATGACATGAAACAGTTTTAATGATCATATATTAGTTACGAATAGACCTGTTCATGTTGTGTCACTTCTGTTGGGGAAAAAAAGGCTACAGGGTTGCAGGGCCCTACAGCTTGATTCAGATTGAAAAAATGTATCCACTTCTTCAACCCAACTGTGTCTGTGTGTCTCTCGCTAAAATTGTTGTGGACAGTTGCTCCTCCTCTGTGGGAAACCGCCGCGTGGGGAAGCAGAGGCTGTCCATTGGCAATAACTGCGACCGCCTCGGCACCGTCGAGCACGAGTTCCTGCACGCGCTGGGCTTCTGGCACGAGCAGTCCAGAGCGGACCGTGACGACTACGTCAACATCATGTGGGATCAGATAGAGCCGGGTATGGTGTCGGTTGTGGTAGTGAGCGCTGCAAATGTTTTCTTAAAACCTGAAACAACCTGAACGATCGTTATCAATGCATGGCGGTATGCAGCTCTATATAGAACAGACATTATTTTGCATTACAATGCAAAATAACAAATACTGTCACTATATAGATCTATATGTAGCCATGAAGACATAACAAGTCACACTACAGCCCTATACTGTATATCGTGTATGACCACTGTACACTGTTTCATGTTTCATGTCAGACTTCATCCTATCATACCTGAATACATACAATATACCTATCACCACTAGGTATATTGTATGTATTCGGGTGTAATGAATGGTGGGTGTATGTATGTGGTATGGGGTTGTTATGGGAATTGTTGCTGTGTTTTCCTTTTTTGCGACAAATTAAGGGCAAATAAAGATCTATTCTATTCAATTCTGTTATCGCCATTGTCCAACATGCAAACCATACTTGTTCAAACACAGGCAAGGATCACAACTTCAACAAGTATGATGACAAGGTGTCCAGTGCCCTGGGCGTGCCTTATGACTACAGCTCGGTGATGCACTATAGCAAGACGTCGTTCAACATCGACAAGGAGCCCACTATTGTCACCAAGATCCCAGAGTTCATGGATGTGGTCGGCCAACGGATGGAGTTCAGCGACAGCGACCTCCTCAAGCTCAGCCGCCTCTACAACTGTAGTGAGTTGATACATAAAAGGAGCAGACCCATAATTAGTGTTATGAGTGACACCTGTGTTTGTCCTATGATAACACCTCTGTGAGGTCAAAGGGTCACTCCACTCCAGCACTCATTACAGCAGTTATCTGTCATCCATACATGCTCAAAGAGGAACCAAACAGCAGGAGTCAAACTGCAGTGATATGGTAACCACAGAAGCAGTGGTTATAGCATGCTGTTTCTGATGGGCTCAAATTAGTTCGATTATTTGACATAACTGAGTACCAATTTGAGCCCAGGGAGCCGTGACCTCATGTTGTCATGATGCATTTGTATGTGTTTTTATGTACAAAAGTAAAAAACGAATCATCGAATGAAAAAACAAACCATTTTTTAAAAGATTAATACGATGTGACTATATTATGTCATAGTTTCATAATTCATTGTTAATATAATGAATTTGTTGTACTAATAGCCCTACAATGCCGTACTATGCCCTATAATGCTATGATGTACTATCTTCACTTAATGTGAAGTCAATAACAATAACTTAATTCCCCAGTGTGATATTTTCCATTATAAATGCCAGCTGATTTCAAAATGGTCAAAGTCTAATCAACATATACAGCTGTTGAATCTGAAACATTTTATACATTTTTATTGTTGTTTTTTTATTATTGTATTATTATTTTATTATATCATAGTATTATAGTTGCAAAGTTCTTAACTTTGTACCTCACTGATAAAGACACCTTCCTAGGCGATTAGGCAAAAGGAAGTTATACCCAATGTGTTTTGCATGATAGCCTTCCACCTGATTCAGATAAGAAGCTCTTTGAACAATAACTCATTAGGAAGGATGGAATGTAAAATGAACACATTTCCAAAACAAGGATTTGTCTACAAGCTACTTAAACCGGCTATCTACCCGTGATACGATCTCAAACCGGGTCATGGCGTTTGCAGACTGTGTGTTTAGCATGAGGCACTCGTGTGTCTTTACAGCAGAACAGCATCCAGCATTATTAACCCGTCACGTGAATACCTTCCACAGCCACCTCTTCCACCTTCATGGAGAGCTGCAACTTTGAGGAGCTGAACATCTGTGGGATGATCCAGGGTCCCGGCAACAAGTGGGAACATCGCATGGCTGTGAGTGCAGGACCTCAGACGGACTTCACCACAATGGGACAATGCATAGGTAGAGATAACTTGTTGTTTTCCTATACTTGTGTTATTGTAGTCATTGTTTTGGTATTGCCTTTTACTTTCAGTAATACTATACAATGTAGGAATAAACTATCAGTTTGTTTTCTGTTTGCTTCTTTGAATATGATAATAAATGGAATACATTGATCGATGAATATAGTTGGGCTAAAAACAATTCTGGAATACACACAATATATTTTGTTTATTTATTTTGAGTTTTACAACCATGAGTCTATAAAATCGACTCACAATCACAGCTCATCGCCTTATCTGCAAAGAAGTGTATTGGGTCATATAGGCTAAGTGTTGTTTTTATGAAGGTGATATGTGACCTAACTATTAGGCAGAACAAAGTTCAGGATATGCCCCAGCAACAAGCTAACAGGTTGCAGTTGCCAGATGTTTATTAAAATGGCCCTACTTCTTCTGAAGTAGGGCAGGCCAATACTGATTACAATACTGTCAGGCTTTTACAATAGGTCAATACATTATTGAGTATTAAGTTTATCTTTGTCGTGTAACACTATTTTATTATTATTATTTTTTAAGTCACATATTGCAACTGTATCATGCCAATTGAACATTTCAATGGAAATAGACTTTGAGGGAAAATACTTTAAAATAAATTAAGATAGGGTAGGCGTAATAGACTTTATTTACTGTAATGGACACTCTTGCCCACAGGAAAGGGCTACTTCATGCATTTCAGCACTGCATCTGGGATCGCTGGGGATCGTGGGTTTCTTGAGAGCCGTATCCTGTATCCTGAAGCTGGAGTCCAGTGCCTGCAGTTCTTCCTTCACAGCAGTGGGGGCGCTAGAGATGCCCTCAAAATTTGGGTGCGGGAGTATGACCAACACAACTCTGGTGGACAACTGAGGCTTATTAAGACCATTACAGGTGTGTTAAAGTCAACACTAGGCGTACTGCATGCTGCATCAGAACATAACGCACTTTTGAAGCACTTTAAGTGTTATTATTGAACATAATTTTAGGATAAATTTAAGGATTTCAAAGGATGAAATTAACTTTTTTACACCAAAATGTGTGCCATTTTCTATATTATTTGTGAATAGACCTTAAACAATCTCATGTCTCTTTCTCTTTGATTATTGCTCATGTCGACCTTGTCCGTTCATTTCTTACAATATTTCAAAGGTTCAAACAGATCCTGGGAGCTGCATCACGTGACTCTCACTATGACCAAAAAGTCCCGTGTGGTTTTCGAGGGGGTGAAGGGAGACGGCTCTGCCATGATGGGGGGTCTCTCCCTTGATGACGTCAACATTTGGTCTGGCCAATGCCCACAGCACATATGGAGCATACGCAACATCACGGGTCTCCTACAAACCACGCCAGTGGGCACCAAGGTGTACAGTCCCCCTTTTCTGTCACCGTCTGGCTATTCTTTCCAGGTGAGTCCTTAACCAACACTTTGGCAAGAGATTAGTATCCACGTAAACTACAAGGTGTAGACATTTTCAATGATACTGTCATGACTGTAGGTGAAGGTAACTGAGTCATTAAGGCAGAAATTCTCCAAAAAGGGGGTGGTAGTTACATCCTGGGTTTTGTACTGCCGCGGCAGGTAGGCGTGTACCTCAACGGGCGCAGCGACCGTCCGGGCACCATGGCGATCTACTTGCACCTGACCTCCGGCCCCAACGACGACAGGCTCAAGTGGCCCTGTCCCTGGCACCAGGCCACCATGGCCCTCATGGACCAGCAGTCTGACGTCAGGAGACGTATGAGCATGCACCGCATGGTCACCACTGATCCAAACAAGCTGCAGGGTGAGTCCGCCCGCCAGGCCCTGGAAGGTTGGCTTGAAAGAAGACGACCTTTGTGAAAGATCTCAACCTGTCTGTTATTAAGTTCAGGGACACATCAATAGCATGTTATATTTCTTATTTGGTGCTGTCAAATTACATGACTTTGTTTGTGTGTGTTTGTGTGCGTGCGCGTCATTTACGCCATTTAGCAGACGCTAAACAATAAAATTTAGAGTAACAATAAAACCCCAATGCAAGCTTCTAATAAAAACAACTGGAGTGTACAGAGTAGATAAAGGTATCTCCATTGACACAGAAGCAATAAACAGCAAAGTGCTATAAACAACAAATCAATAGATCTCTGCCTGGGAAGGCCCCAGTCAGCTAGTGAGCAGGTCGGAGAAGAGAATGGATGAGGGTGTAAGGAAGTAATTGTCCGTGTCCTTCCTGTTGCAGGTAAAGAGTACTTCTGGGACAGGCCCAGTAAGGTAGGGTCCCTGGTGAGTGGCCCTGAGGGGAGCTATTATCGCGGCCCTGGCACTGGCACAAGCAGCTTCCTCACCCACACCCGACTGCACAGCAGGATGTTCATTAAAGGAGACAATGCCTTCTTCCTCCTGAGTCTGGAAGGTGTGGGACATTACTATTGAATGTGATAGTGACATAGACATAGGATAGTGAGTCTATTCAGTTTGTGCTGGTTATGCTGTGAGATTTAAGAGCTATAATTTGAGTGTAATTTGTCAGAAATGGCACAGCCGTCCGTCAGCTATTGTAAGTGAAATGCTCTGTGAGAATGTCTGTTTTGAGTTGACTGTGCCTGCCTCTGCATGAGACCATTTAGCTTTAAAGCAAAAGAAAGTGAAGCAGCTCGTTCAACCAGATTCGAGCTCATCTGCTATCAATCTTTTCATTATTAATGCATTTGTGAGACCATAACAAATCGGCACCCGTAAACTGATGTCTTCGCTCCATCCCAGATATTTCTCGGTTGCTGGTCCCTCAGCCCCTGCCCTACTCTGCACTCCACAACAAGGCCGATGCTGCAGAGGTAACCCTGGGTACCAACAAAGGCCCAACCACCCTGGTGATAGTGCTCACACTGTCGGTTACAGCATCGCTGATGGTGGTTGCCTTGGTTACCAGCACGTACGTGCGGAGGAGAATAAGGACACAACAGCAGCAGAAGGACACAGTGGTCATCGTAGAGGACATGCCTGGATTTCTGGACCTGTGTGAGTGTAACCAACTAGGTGTTATAGTAGAAGATCGCCACTAGGGAGCACTGTACCAACGTCATTTCACTTATAATGCATTGTACATATGTAGCGCTTTTCTAAATACTTAGCAAAACAATTGCTACAAGGGTAAAAAAACATTTAGTCAATAAAATGTCACAAAAAACTGAATTAAACAACCCGATCTTTGTCCTGCATTTTAGAAGGATTTACAATGTGTTGTGTCTGTCATCACAGGAAAGACTCGATAAAAGGATTTACCAGTCGTCTCTTCAACCAGCTTTTGGACACCTACAAGACTGCACACCGAATTACCATGTATGACAGAAACTACAATCAAAAATGAAAGGAGTATAAGTGAATCAAGATCAATTTAAGCTGCGAGTTAATCATTCCTCCCTATACATTGGCACTTTTTCTAAGACCTTAAAGATTAAACTAACAATTTATTTACACTTCGAGTTGCATTCCTTTCACCTTCTACTATTCAACATCAAAATAGGATTTTTTGCCACGCTATTGCAATGCTCAAATTGTTAAAATAAAATGCCGAAATAATGTTTTAATAAAACACAATGGTCTCCCAGCTGAAACTATTTATTTCATTCATCACAACCTTTTTAACGTGCTTGTATGTTGAGGAAGAAGGAGAAGTCGTCTGGCATCAGATGAGGAAGACCACGCCCTCAGACACCATGACCTGGTTGTCATCCTGCATGCGGCCCAACAGCTGCTCCATCTCCCCCTCCTGGAAGCACTCGTCCTGGGCCACCGTGGGGCACTTGTTGAGCAGGCCCAGGAGCTCGGCCACCGCCACCGACTGGGAGCGTTTGCTCTTGAAGGCCTGCAGCAGAGCCGCCTTGAACGCCTTGAGTCTGGAAGACACGATGGAACAATAAAAACACATTCAATAATACACCGCATTTATAGAGCACTTTACGGCACTCAAAGCACTTTACATGGTGAGTGAGGTACTACCAAGCCTGTTTGGTTCTGGTCAGTGTATAGCCTTGCAGTTTCATTGTCAGGTCTGTCAATATTATGCCCAGGTTCCATTTTGTTATGTACATTACATACATAAGATCCATGCACAAATGTACTGCATGTATGCAACCAATGGCTGTATTTTTACAATCATAACGGGGCACACTCAACAAAACCACATGGGCTAGTTGTTGCAACCTACTATTGCAATCACCATTTGAAAAAAACAAAACAAATGTGCACATGCCATTAATCAAGATCATGCACACATATGCTAGTGAGAAGCATAGATAAAATACACTTGTGCCTTGTGTCTCGGTTTCTTAGAGAAACAGGGCATCATTTTACATCGTGTCCAAGTGTGGATAGTGACACAGGACAGTACGTTAACACCTATTTTGGGAGGCGTTCCATACCGGTCCTGACTTATCTCAGTCTTCTTCCGAAGAGTCTGCGATGCGGGCTTGGGTCTTAGATTGGGTTGGGCTGAAGGGAAATAAAACCATACGATCTTTTATGTACATTTGAACTTAAATGTTACACAACCTCAACTTAAAAGTAAAGCAAGTAAAATGTAAATGTAACATTGAAGTAAAATGCAAGTACAATTTTCCTCATCCCCAGCAAAGTCATAGGGGTCAGCCTCTGAGCCTGCCGTCTTGTTCAGGTCATCTTGGGTAGCAAGAGTGTGTCTCCTAGTTCCAGAAATAAAAAAAAAGGCATTTCTAGGTTTCAGTCATGTGCCATTGATTAGTGTAGCAGTTTTATTGAAGTTGGCGATCAAACTACAAAAGCTTGACAAATACAGATCGAGTGAGTGACGTTTGGAACATGTGCTCCAGATATGATGATACAAATATTAAAGTTTTGTTTGTATATAATAAAAAATGAATCATGCAAAAGTGACAAAAATCAGAAGAAAACTTAATGTAGTAATGGCGTCTTCAACAATTACAATAATAAGCCTACAATAAAAAAGGTACATCCCCATGTTTTTCTGACAATTTTAGAGGCGTGAAAAGAGTTTAAAAATGTAGAAGTGGACCTGGTACTTCTTTTGGGATCCTGGCTCTGACTTTGGGACTGGGACTGGCTCTGGCTCAGGTCCAGGTCTTCCTCTGGAGCCTTACGCTTCTTCTCCTTCTCCAATATCTAGTATACACCATTTCATTTAAAGCTGGATTCAACACGAAAATACATGTGTAAAATAAAATTACAAACTCTAAAATAAAAATGCAACTTGGTGCATCAAAACTCAGCAGTTTACATTGTGCTGGATATACTTTTATACATCCTTTTTTATAGCAATTACTTTCTTGAAGTAGGCAAACTGCATCAGTTCGATGGCCGCTTCAGAGTCTTCCAGGTCAATGGTTTTACTCATTCGGGCTTTGGCGTGCGCTGTGGCCAATCGAATCATCGTCTCAAGGGCACGGGCAGTTACTGGCATAGTCTGAGGCAAAGGAGTTACAATCGTATATGGTTGTAAAGTACTTTAGCAAATACAAGGAATTTGAGAGATCCTCTCTCTGTGTGTATGCGTGTATGTGCATGTGTGTGCGCGCGTGTCTTTCATTCATCATCGAAATCCATCTCCAAAAGGCTGCTGATCTTTTCCTGTTACACTTGTAGGGTTTTTTTGTGTCAAATCAGGCTGCTGCCCCCCCATCCTCCTTCAACATTAAACCAAATTGCAAGGCAAAATCTATTTAGCCAAGCAGAGGAGTTTCAGCATGGAGCCATATAAGGGGTTTAGAGGGGTAATACAGACCCTGGCTGACTCAGAATTGAACTGATCATGGCTGCGGAGTTTGGAGTATTCTTCTGCAATGTGGTCTGATGCCTCCTGGGTCAGAACAGGCTTCACCAGCTTGGCCACGTGGATATACTTCCTGATGAATTCCATAGTAACCACCTTCTCCCTGGGGGAAAAAAAGGAGCAAACAACATGATGTTAGGCTTCTACTTTAACTGGGTTTTGCATGAGCGTGAGGCGTCAAGTATTTCAAGCTGTCCATGAAGCAATTACAAAGAAAGTTCACCTCTTCTTACGGTGGCCATGTAGCATGCTGTCCTTTTCGTATATTTGTAGCTCCTGCTCTGCTGTCTCTGTGATGTTGGGGTCTGCTGTCGCAAAGACGTCCACTGTGCTGCCCAGAGGCATCGCTTAAATAAAAAAAATTACTTAATTATTAAATCACTGCACAGTTCATTATGTATTATTATTTGTTCATTCAATTGGTTATCCATTTTAGTGTTCGTCCTTTCGGAGCACTGGTCATTTTAAGTGTTCTACTTAAAAGACCACCATTCCCATGGCATTTGAGGTTTTATGACTGAAAGTACTTAAGTTGTGTAACCGTCACAGTTGTATTTCAGCAGACCATTTCACGCCTCTTCCCAGTGCATTACTTCTTTTTTTTTTTGGAAGTGAAAATGCCCAAGGGGCTAAAAATGGCCGAAAGTAGTTCAGCTCTTATTTTAGACAGAACACCTCCATGCCAAATCCTTTCCACCATGTG
>OMNS01020957.1:1208-16836 GCA_900303225.1 Laemonema laureysi | reverse complement strand
TAGTAACTATTTACAATTTTTATGTATTTCTCTTTTAGGATTATTATCAATAAAAATGAATTCATTGTTCTTTCTTTTCAAAAGCCTTATTTTTTTTATTTTTTTTACTTTGCATGTATTTTTCTTTATGATAATAATAATGTCATTGCACTCATACATCATTCATTCAGTGATACATACAATTCAGAAATTATTATAGTCACCTATATGCAGTAATGGTAATAATACAAAATGAAATGGGTGTCTGATCTATGCAGGTCCAACTTTGGAGACTTCAGTCGTTGATGATGTAGTTGAAGTTGAAGACTCCTCGTCATCGCTACTGCTCATCCCCATCATCTTCATCATACATGAGCGGAACTGAAAACCACAAAATAAATCACAAAATAAATAACCACATTTGGCTTGTCCAATATGATCCTTCTATGAAATACAACTTATGCTATCCTTTAGATTTAAAGTCTAGAAGAGTATCATTAAATTCAATAAATAAATATAAAATGTTCCAATTGTTCTCTGCATTCTATGAGCAAAACATCAGATACAGGCCTACGACTATAGCCATAAATATATTTTATAGGGAAGGTCCTACTAATGTCAAAATGAGTTTTCCTCACAAAGGTCGCATCCGTTGGAGGGGGCAGATTAATTTTGAAAGCAACCAGCAGGTGACAACATTGCTCTATCATTGTTGTTCGTGTAACAGTACAATTATCTAAATGTATATGGATTTCTTGTTTCTAAATTAAACAAGGCTGTGTCGGATGTGTCAAGGATGTGTCGTAGTTGTGTGACCAGCAATACAGCTGTAGCTCTTGTTGCTCCTGGGCAGAAAGCCAACAGTCAGTTGGATCGCTGCTATCTAAAGTAAACATTTATTAGATATCTAAAGTAAACATTTATTGTTGGAAATCGTTAACACATTAACGTCCATACTTTGTTTGTTTTGAATGAGAAACCATATAGAGTGAGTGACGCAGGCATCTTCCCGTCTAAGGCAACAAACCTGTTTGTTTAGGAGGACGTAGATGAGGGGGTTGTACACAGTGGAGGCCTTGGAGAAGCAGGAGGGTATGGTGGCCAACCGCAGGTCAAAGGGCTGACCGCGGTTGTTCACGACCCACAGGGCAAAGGAGGTATAGGGCATCCAGCACACCAGGAACCCTAACACCATGATCACCACCATCCTGGTCACCTCCCTCTCTGCCTTCTGGGTGGACACTGATTCAGCCTGGGCCTTCGCTGCCTGTGGGGAGGGAGAACCAAGTTGTGGAGGTTGTGAAAAACATGGTGATTATATACCTGTAACTACTTTGAATAGGAGAGATGAGGCCAATGTTGCAATTTCATACTGTAAATGAAACAATCTACCAAATATAGATGATATGTTTATAGGGGAAGGCAGGATATTGTACAGAGGGGCAGGATAGTATAGTGGTTACGATATTGGACTCCCTCCCAGCTGAAAGGTTCTGGGTGAGTTCCCACTGTGAGCAGGATGCCTGAACCTGCTCATTAATGGCATGAAGTGAAAGAATATTCACTGTGCGTCTGCTAAATAGTAACTGATACATATCTTTCTATTTCAGAGTGTGAAGCATATATACATGGATATATATATATGTATATAGTGTGAACATATATACATGGAGTCATTCTGCAGATTCTCCTAAGTGAGAGCTGAGAACAGAAACCATCGGCTTATAAACTAAGCATATTCCAGTACACTAAGCATTTTCTGATACACACTCAGATGCTCCTGACCGCACACATAAAAACTCTTTATGAAAGGAGGTTTCCTGCTCACCATCTTCATGGTGAAGAGCAGCTGGCTGTAGCAGAAGACGATGGTGCTGAAGGGGATGGCGAAGCAGAAGCAGAAGAGGAAGATCACGTAGGACTCGTTGTTGTATTTGTTGTCCATGGTGTACCAGTCCGGTCCACAGGAGCACTGCAGGCCCTCTGGGATGTACCTGTACAGGAGGGATTCACACCAGCTCACGCACACTACAAGCCGCCATTTTGGAGAAAATGTCAACGGGTTGCTTGGTTATCAGTTATCAGAATAGTCAGTCATAGTCATAATAATAATTATAATAATGGTTATAGTAATGCAGGTTTTCACTGACCTGCTCCAACCGAACAGTGGGGGGAGGGCAGCGGCCAGAGCCATCACCCAGGTGAGCGCACAGCCCATGATGGCGTGGTTGCTCCTGAAGGAGAAGTTACCGAGCGGCTTGCAGATGACCAGCCATCTCTCAAAGGCCACCACGGCCAGGGACCACAGGCTTACCATGCCTGCAACCACATGGCAAGGACACGCAAAGGAACTACTGCAATGAACAGCATAATGTGCAAATATATATAGAATCATAAAAAAATGTCTAAATTTCTGTGAAAAATAAGCATGCCTCAACTCTGCATGCTATTAAATCACGGCTCAAAGCTTTTTAATGTATTGATTCAATTTAACGTCTGCAATGGCATATTTATTATTTAACCTAGCTATTATTTGACCTTCTTATACTTTTATTTTACATTTATATTTTAAATAATGATGTTTAATTATCTTTTATCGAGTGTCTTTGAAATGTCTTTAAAATGTGTGTGATGTGTTCTCTTGCCTGTGTAAAGCACTCTGAGTGGCCTTTGTGTTTGTAGGATATAAAAGACGTGCCTGGCCTTGCCTTATAGGACATCACCCTCCTAGTTAAAGACGTTTCTTAAGAGATCAACTAGGCATCATAAGTGTCTCAATCTGCCCCTTACCACCCACAGTAGCGGTGAACCCCTCGATCTTGCAGGCCAACGGGCCCAGCACCATGTATCTGAAGGCAAAGCAGAAGAAGCAAGTGAAGGAGCCGACGATGGAGACGAGGAGGTTGGCCACGGCCAGGTTCACCAGGATGTAGTTGAGGTGCGAGCGAAGCTTCTTGTACTGGATGGTGCAAATGACGGTGAGCGCATTGATGGCGGTGCCCGTCACAAACAGGAAGAACATGAAGGCTGACATGGAGTAGAAGAGGCCCGTGCCCCCCAGGTGGTCCTGGGGAACCAGGAAAGGGCTGAAAGCTGTCATGTTGTTGGTGTCCAGGGGGATGGGGATCCAGAAGTCCTCTGGGAGTTCCACAGCATAACCGGGCTTCATGTTTCTCATTGTATAGGTGCGCCCAATTTTTATATATAAAAAGTTAAAGTTTCTTGATCTACTGACTAGCTTAGTTGAGTGACTGCGTGAGTGACTGCCTGCTTGCCTGACTCTGGCATCTGCTACTGCTGGAGACCTAGGGTTGTATTTATAGGAGCGTGCAATATCAGCTAGCATCGTATTCATTGGCCCACTGGGGGGGGATTTTACAGGAGGATTTTACAGGATTTTATGCCATGATTGAATGAGACAGGTACACAAGGATGCTTCGACACGCACACACAAACGTCACACGTTGCCATTACCATTCCATGGACCCACTTGGACCCATGGACCCAACAGAAGAGCTGGCGAGAAAGCGATAATCTCATTAAGAAAGAGAAAATCCCTGTATTTGCATCCGATAATCTATTTGTCTTTACAGTTAAGCCTGCTAATCACAGGTAGGCAACTTAAGCCTATTCTATTCCTATTTAAGCCTTACTCAGGCTGGTATGGTTTGAAAAAGCAGCTTCTTTCTACAATCAACCCATGTTTTCAAATGCTTGAACATTTACATGTGTTTATTCCTTGACACATACGTGGGCACATGACAAAACACTGAAACATGTTCATTAAACACAGCTTATTAAATGTCAGCTATTGAGGGAAAATGGTCCATCAATCAGTTTCTACGCTGGTCCAACTTTAGAGACTTGGGTCACTGATTGGCTGAACGATTGCTCCTCATCCTCACCTCCACCCATTCCCAACATCTTTATCATGCATGAACGAAACTGGAATGAATGTATCCTGGCTATGCGGTCTTTATCCAGCGCTAGGAAGAAACTAGTGTTTTATAACGGCGTAGGAGACAGCTTATTCCACTTACCTAGATTGAGTCAGTAATTGGAGTTAATCAATAGGACATCAATGGTAAATTCATCAATGGTTTTAAGTCTCTGCCATTGTCTCCAAAACAGAGCTAAGCCTGTATGGGCTGCCAAAGGTATGCTGGAAGCAGAATTTTGTGTACTCACTGTGAGGTCTTTAAATGAATTCAATAAATAAACAAAGACAATTAATGAAGATACTGGTGAGGATACTTCTGATATATGGCTAACCCTACTTATATTTGTTTGTGGTGCATGTTGTTTATTCTGAACAAGCTGTGAATTCACTATTAATTATTGGATACTTATATATTAGTTAAATGTGTTTTACTGTGTTATTCATTTGATTTCAAGATAACAAGTGACAGCCACAGATGCTTTCTTGTCTAGTTTCCTTCTGTTGTTTTGTTGTTTGGTAAAACTAACTTCATAAGAAGAAAGTTTGTGTGCGTACATGTAAGCTTGTTCGCATGCACACTGACCAAACACCAAGTCCTCGTTCTACAGCTGACCTTAGGACCAAAGTCCAGATTGAAGACAGTTATCCAATGTGCTTTGGGAAGTTCTCTTTCTGCTAATCTGTTGTCCAATACTGCTAAAGCGGCTAATCCCATGGATTTAAACCCAGTTTAATCCCAACAGCTAGCTAAACTGAAGCTGTGTGTCTTAGACTGCTGGCCAGGCTTCTGTGTTTTCTGTGCAGGACAGGTAAATCTCTCTGTGTATAAAGCTTTACCTGCCTAACAGGTGTCCCATGCGGCTCAATGTGAGTCACTACTAGAAACAATATGTGTAACAAATTAACTTTGTATAAAAACATTGTTATCAAACATCCAAATGTGTCACCTATGGTAAGCCATATAACACATTAACAAATAACTCAAATAATCTCTCTCTCTCTCTCTCTCTCTCTCTCTAATTAATAAACAGCAAATAGACCCTTTTCACAGAGGCGTCATCGTAGAACAAACACAGGTGTCACTCATAACACTAATTATGGGTCTGCTCCTTTTGTGTACCAGGGCAGCACGGGTAGTGGACTAAAACTAGTGAAGATAACACACATTGATACTTGTTGGTGCTTTGACACACATAAATTAAACACACCTTCCTTCCTACCTCCCCAATGTTCATGTTGGGGGCTACACCTGTGTTTACCCTGCTATGACTCCTCTGGGAAAAGGGTCCATGGTCAAAGTGTGTTATCTTCCCTTGTGTAGTCTACTACCCAGTAGCAGACCACAAATTGGTGTTATGGGCACCACCTGGATTTTTCCTACCGTCTGTCACATGCGTTGTGTTGTCAGTTAACCTCTTAACATTCTGCCAGTGTTGCGTTCCAGTCATCTGTGTTCTTGGATTCTTCAACGTTGATATTCCATGGAACTGTGGATGTGTATTTCCACAAATGCATCATGCATGTGTTTACTTCCTCTTACTAAGTAATTAACTAACATAGGCCTATTATTAACATTAAATACCACCCAACAACTGACTAAAGTTAACTAAATGTTGGACCCTCTGTTTATTCATAATATTGGCTTCTCCCATTGCATTATTATAATACAAAAATAACTGATAACAAGCGCTAAGGTGTCCTGCTGTGTGAGTTCAATAATAAGCTTTATGAGTCAGTTAGTCACGTTAACTACTTGACAGCCATTTATATTTGTTTCAATTCAAGTCTTTTTCAATGAAAATGATTTTTTTTTACCAAATAAATTATCCCAATCTCAGATCGTGATATGGACAATGTATAATGTGTCATGTCTTTAGGGAGACATCTGACCATCATGCTGAGGGCAAATTCCTCAGCCATCTGCTGTCCACCTCCCCTGTTGATATGTGCGTCGTGTTGCATGGCGGCCCCTTTAAGCACTCTCAGGCTGAAGGTATGCAGGTATGCAGACTGCCAGAGGACAGAGGGACCTACCTATATGTATTCTGTACTGCCTACACCTGTTATGTTTTGTTGTTTTTTACATACATATACTTGTGTTTCATGAGGTAAAAGTACTTACGTATCATTGTGGCCATATGTCCTTAATTAAACCTGGATGGTTGAGCTGAAACAGTTTTATATTCAACGTTTTAAGTTGTTAAATGATTCTATAAAAAAAAGGTGAGGGTCAAAGGACATATTTTGAGTAAAACTCAAAACATTCAATAGCTTATTTGCAGGTGGAGCGTAGTAAAAAGTGAAATATTTGCTTTTGAATGTAGTGTACAAAGTACAAAGACCGCAATTAAATAATCACTCATCGCTTAATATAATGTGGTGCACCAGGTGCAGTCATGGATAGACTGACATACTAATTTTATGTAGCCGACATTTTAATCGAAAAATGTGTCTATGTTGGGGAGTGAGATTACTTTTTCGATTCTAGCCGTTGCCCGGTGATTTTATGTGTGTTCATGGTCTATCCATGACATTGTTCTATCTATCTAGATTGCTCTATCACATTGGTCTAGCCATTGGTCCGTAACAATGAATGTTCCTTTTAAGACTAAGACTGTGTGATTTGTGATTTCCGGGAAACTCCAATCAATTACCCAATTTACTGGACTAATTGAAATCCCAAGTCTCTGAATCAGCCCCGGTCCGGGTAAATCCCCACCGTGTGACCTCACTCAGAAATCCCATAGGACTATGTCCGATGTACTAAAACCTGCACGTGTCATTTATCACCGCGGTCATCTCTTCCATTCAAAATGATGGGCTCAGTTCATATATTAAAATACACTTATACAAACAAATACATTTATTTGTAACTCAAAATGTGCAATATAATCAACCAAGATCTTGTCCAATCAAGATCAATCGAGAAAAAATATCTTTCCAAAAACCATCCATTTAGCATTAATACAAATGCATTGCCTTACTTGCATCTTGTGTGGCTTATACAAATCTAAAATATGTGAAGAGACGTCAATGAGCCAATAGAATCCAAGCAGGATCCCGGAGCACTAGGGGGAAACGCGCACCAACGACATCTTGTGGACGGTTAATGTCTTAACGCAATATGCTCAATTCGAACTGTTTTGCAGAAATGTTTTGAAATTTTTGTGGATATATTTTGGTTACTGATTAATTTATTTTATGTCATGTAAAAAAAACTCAATGTGACACTTTACCTTAATGTCACCATACTAGTAAACACAGTGCCATATTATTATTTTTAATTATTGTATTAATGTGTGTAGGCCTATATTGAAAATTGAATTGGAAATTGGAGATTGGAGTAAATTCCTTGTACGTGTAAAAGCATATTTGGTTAATATGATACAATCTGATACAAAATGGTATTCAATTGAGGTTTTATATATGTACTTCTGTAAAACATTAAGTAAAGGCAGTGCAAACAACGTAAAAATGCTAAATAAATAAACTGTACAAATAGGCCTAAATATTACAGATAAAAACTGGTTTAAGGACAATTGAGACACAAAATATGCTGCATATGCTGATGGCGCTACTTTAACCTATATGTCATACAAAAAAATGTTAAATATGCTTTGCCTTGATAAATAGCATATGAGGAGCATTCAAGTGCCCGTTTGGGCAATTCCTGTTTTAGCGAGTACATCTAATCTGCTAATATAAATAATATATTCATTTCATTATGTACCGTTAGCTGGCGGTGTTTTTTGTTGTGGGCGTGGCCATGTGCCTTGACTTTAGCGGTAAATGTAACTTTATACAATAGACGAGCTAGTTACTAGATGGTTAAGTAATAGTTCAACGAATGTCCATTTCAATCACTCCAATCTAGCATTTGATAGTGTCTAAAACACTACAATAGAAGGTATTGTTAACGTATCCCGCCATCTTTAATAAAGGACAATTTAATGTAATAGGCAACTTATGTGCAGTATGCACAGTACAGTATATTATTTTTTATTTTTTGGTTGTATTTCAAAGCAGTCCCTTAAATAGAACAATACTTTATTCAGCGAATCCCCCGGTAATGTGTCAAAATAATATTAAGAAAGGTTTTTCCAAGTCTGCGTTTGTCGCCATGTTTACTTTGGGTGACGCCGAACCCCTCTTCCATTTTCCTCCGCCTCTGGTTGTCAAGAAGATGGCAGCTTCCAGGCAGGCATGAGAGGGAATACTTCTCCACGAATCGAATGAATTTGGAATATTGGTTCGAGATAAGACCATCTACTTGTACTTTTGCAACTAGTGTATCGAAATACGTGAGTAAAACGCGCGGGCAATCGCGCATTTTCCCACTTGTTATGTTTTGTTATGACAAACCGCCCGGCCATCTTTCTTCCGAGCGGTGAAGTAGGCCGAGGGTTGAAAAGATGGCTGCTTCCAGAGGCGGCATGAGACGCTAAAACACCCGCTGTATGCAGTCGGTCTCGGTTTAACCACACGCCCGTGGCGGGATTACACTTATACGTATGTCGAGCAGGCAATGCATGTCAAACTCCAAGTAAACAGAAGTGCATTTAGTGGTACAAGGCGCCGACTCTCTGACAGATGCTAGCCGTGTTAGCATGGCTAAATGGGCTGACCGACTAGCGGCTAGTGCTAACGAAATGTAGCTAGGAGGCTTATCTGTAATTCAGGCGAATGCGCGCCGTTTATCGGTGTGTTGTGGACGTGCTCGACACGAAATGCAGTGTAAAGCTGTGTGTTGACCCATTGCTGCGGTGCGTGTGCCTAACGTGCTTTGTTAACGGGAAATAATTGTTGAAACTGGGTGTACAAGATGCTAAGCGCCCTAGCTACAATATGGCGTCTCCCACAGAAGCATGAAAATTGCCGTCTCTTGTGTACGGTTCTAGTTTTATGAGTATGAATGGTTTGGGATACATGAATGCTTGTGAACTCGTATGGGGTGTGCTGGTCTGTTTAATCCGAATACATTGGTGCGGTATCGCTTCGTGTTTGTAGTTGGCGATTAGAAGTCTTTTCAATCGCTTCCGCCATTTTTCCGACTGGCAGACGCGGAGGTTTGTTTGGTTGCAAGATGGCGGCTTCCATGGCTGGTGTTCACTAGCGTCCGCCACCCGTCTGTTTAGGGGGACCAAGTTTGGAAGATACAATTTCAATATTGTTTTGTGGTTTGAGAATGCCAATGTTGGTCCAGTCCATGAGCATCTGGACCCAGTAAGAAAGGTGCTGTTTTTGGTTTTACGAGTTCAGTACAGAAGGATTGTTAGATCTTAACCGGCATGGCCACAATGTAGTTCGCCTAATAGGATTCGGGTTTTAGACTGGATTTGGATCTTATGAGCCGTTTTTGGGACGTTTTCATTTTGGATAAAGGGCTTATTTCCGTTTCGTAGGAGACATGTCAAATCCTGGGACCACAGGGTCGGTTCTTCAGCCGCGGTGGAAGCGGGTTCTAGGATGGTCTGGGCCGGTTCCTCGGCCCAGACACGGACACAGAGCTGTCGCTATAAAGGAGCTGATGGTCGTCTTTGGAGGTGGAAATGAAGGAATTGTCGACGAATTGCATGTCTACAACACAGGTAATACAATTTTATTCCCCTTATTTGACTTATTTTAAGTAAATGGTCGTAAACGGAAGTAAACAACTTTGATGTTGTGCAGTGTTTACATACATTTATAGTATCTCTTTTTTTTCACTCTTTTGCTGCGTTGAATTTATAAGCCAAGGATATAACTGTATAGATATAGGCTCTATTAAATGAATCAATGAATTGCAGTATAACAGAAATACATTCAAACAGGCCACGCTTTCTGCTGCAGTTTGAAGCAGCATTTGTGCCATCTAGTGGACATAAATGTTACTGCGTGTTAAAAATGGCGCGCTAAAATAAAATGGATGACGCTATTTGCGTCAACGACTCCTGGCCACCTTTTTAACAAACAAATCCACAATGAGGTGCAAAATGCATTGTTCTATTATTGCATATGTGTGCGAGCCATTCTCCAAACATTATTACTCACGCGCCGATTTTCCCAGTAATATTTTTACAAAAGTGACATGGTAAGTCATGTAAACAATTGTTCTTTCGTCCACCTCTTGTTAGATGTAGGATGCCGTGTTACTGGTTTGTTTTGATATATTAAAATGCCCTCTGTTGTTGTTGTTGTTGTTGTTCTCCAGCAACAAACCAGTGGTTTATCCCAGCTGTCCGTGGTGATATCCCTCCTGGTTGTGCTGCCTACGGGTTTGTTTGTGATGGCACACGGTTGCTGGTGTTTGGTGGTATGGTTGAGTATGGAAAGTACAGCAACGACCTCTATGAACTACAGGTAATGGCCCTGCTGTGTTGTTAATACATTTTCCAGAATAAGTCACCATGGCTGTCAGGTTATATTTCCATACAGCATATAATACAACCTAAATTAATGGAAATACACTATGTCATGGTTGGTTGAATGTATAATTGTTGAAACACTCTCACAAGCATTGGTATTCTGCGTTAAATTGCATCAATAAAATAATGTTTTTGGAAGTAAATGCTTTTGAGATGTCGCGTTATTGAGGGAACGGTATACTTTAGTGAGTGACCACACAAACAATCATCTAGACTTTCTTCTAGTGTTTTGTCCTTTAAGCATATTTGGTAGCCATTTACAACCTACACCCATTAATTTCATTGGTACTATATACATGTTGTAAAGTGTTTCAATGTTTTGTAGTCGCAGTATAGTGAGAGTTTCAGCTTTTTTAACATGATTAATCTGTATATATATAATCTGTATATTCATATTCAGTTTTTCATGTCTAAATCTCAAAATAACCCATTTCCATCCGTCTTGGTTCAAGTGTTATGGTCTAATTGGTTACTGTATGTTATGTTGTTGTCTCACAGGCCAGCCGATGGGAATGGAAAAAGTTGAAAGCAAAGAACCCTAAAAACGGTCCGCCCCCATGTCCTCGCCTGGGCCACAGTTTCTCCCTGGTTGGCAACAAATGTTACCTGTTTGGTGGATTGGCCAATGACAGCGAGGATCCTAAAAACAACATTCCCAGGTACGGGGGGGGAGGGGGCGGTTCAGGAAGCACAACACTCAAATGTTTTGGTTTAAAAGGAAACGGGGTCACTGATGTGTGTTGTTATTGTTGTTGTTGTTGTGGCCCTTTAGATACCTGAATGATCTGTACACCCTGGAGCTCCGCGCAGGCTCCAGCGTGGTGGGATGGGACATCCCCATCACCTACGGAGTGCTTCCTCCTCCACGCGAGAGCCACACTGCTGTGGTTTATACAGACAAGACCAGCAGGAAGTCCCGCCTCATTATCTACGGGGGCATGAGTGGCTGTCGCCTAGGAGACCTGTGGACACTGGATATAGGTGAGGCTACTTTGAGTGTTTCCTCTGGTTTCTTCATGCTTTATTCTACACAGGGGTACATTGGTGCTGGTGTTCAATATCGGGTAGTTAAGATCTACATGAATTGCAAGGGCACACTCTCGTCTAAAGCAACTTGTATGAGAGAGCCTACAATCGTACAGGAGTAACAACGGTACAGGCGCTGGACAAGAAAGCTTCCCAAAACAACGAATGCAATGAGTGCAGGGTAGCTGCAGGAATCAAAAGTGGTTCTTCTCAATTTGTATGTTCGCCGTCACCATAACAACAGTCTGTTCGACGTCACCATAACAGCAGTATGTTGGACATCACCATTATAACAGTGTTTTCGATGTCACCATTACAACGGTGTTTTCGATGTCACCATAACAACGGTGTGTTCGACGTCACCATAACAACAGTGTGTTCGACGTCACCATAACAACAGTGTGTTCGACGTCACCATAACAACAGTGTGTTCGACGTCACCATAACAACAGTGTGTTCGACGTCACCATAACAACAGTGTGTTCGACATCACCATAACAACAGTGTGTTCGACATCACCATAACAACAGTGTGTTCGACATCACCATAACAACAGTGTGTTCGACATCACAGCAACAACATTGCGCTCAACGCCACAACAATCATGCTAAAGCCAGCCTAATGGGAACACTAAGGTGCTGCTTGAAGAGCGGAGTCTTCAAGTGCTCTTCGTAGGTTGTGTGAGATTCAGCAGCCCATATGGAGCCGTGTGGCTCAGGAACCAGCACATTAAAAGAGTGAGTTGTAAATTATTCCTCGCAGTGGAGCAACCAGCAGATGCTGTTCATTAGTGGAGGCCAAAGGGTGGCCCGGGCCGTAGACTGATTAGTACTGCAATGTGTGCGGGTGCAGATCCAGTTACCTCCCCTGAACGCCAGCGTCAAGGGTCTGAGCATGAAGCTGGCTGCACCCGGGAGCCAGTGGGGTGAGAGGGAGATTGGTTTAACATACGCACGCTGTGGTCGGTGGAATACCTGGCGTGCTGCTGCGGTTTGACTCCTCTCAAGAGGATTAACGTCACACACTGGTAGCCTGGCCATTAAAGCATTGTGCCGGTCACGCTGTGAGATGAGAGACGAGATGAGGAGCTAAGCTGAGGGCTCCCACAGAACCATCCCATCTTCCTGATGTACAGAGAGAGTCTGCAGGATGGCAGATGCAGTATGCTCAGGGAAAGTTAGCTTCAATCGTCGTCAAGATGTTAACGTTGTCGTGCTGAGCAGGTAAGATTGCTTTGCCTTGATGGGATGCCAGGCAGCTGTGTCTTTAAACGGCTTACGGTCTACATGGAACGTCTCGATCCAGACAGATGTCTCGGAGGAGGCACGCTGTTGCATTTCAATTTGTTTTAAATACTTCCAAGTTTAGTCTGATGGACTACCACATGCCCAGTAAATAAAAGTCATTATCCAAACAGACCGAAAACAGATTAACACCCTCTTTCCTGCTCTTACATAATGGGCATGACAATTACCAAAAACTATACACCACTAGAGTACTGGAACGCATCCTTAACACGAGATTTGGATACAAATCTGCCTCGTCTTGGCAGATGTTTATAGTTTAAGACCGTGACAACAACACTGGTGTACTGTGCACCCCTAGCGCTGTGCTCCCTAGAATATACCGGCTCTCGGCGGTGCTCAATATTTCCTGTTCATCTTCTGCAGAAACTCTGACCTGGAACAAGCCGTCAGTAAATGGCACAGCTCCACTTCCCAGGAGTCTTCACTCTGCCACCACCATCACAAACAAGTAAGAACCCGACGCTTAAGAGCCGCTTCAGTGCGGAAAAACACCACCACAGACCTTCTGCTTTTACTTCATGCCAATGGTTTATTCCACTGGTTTTTCGCTTAGTTGGCATTGCATTTAGAGCTTTCAAACTTCATGCTCGTGACCCACTTATGGGGATGGCCACTATAAACATGAAGAAATGTATATGCATGCCTACTAGGGAGGGGGGATACAAGTGTTGCTGTCGGAATACTTTATTGGTGCCAGTTTGACTCAAAAATCGAAGCCACAAGTCAGTTATCTTGGTGGAAGCTAGTTAATAGTACGGTCCTACAGAGGGCGCTAGAGTGTACTACAGTCAATTTACATCCAACTATGTTTTGTTCTGTTCGGCCACATCACTTTGTAATATCGTATTGTGAGATCCCTGCCAATTCCCATCTCTAATGCCTACATGACTTGTGTATTGAGGAACATTTCACACAGAGAAATTGTCACTTTTTTTCGACTATGGGGTTGGGAATGCACCGCTTATTTTACTGCTCAAAATATTTGCCAACCCCTGACTTCCCGTGATCCACCGCTCACCCTGCAGGATGTACGTGTTCGGCGGCTGGGTTCCCCTGGTGATGGATGACGTCAAGGTGGCAACGCATGAGAAGGAATGGAAGTGCACCAACACGCTGGCCTGCCTCAACCTGGGTTTGTTGCTCCAACCTGCTGTCTAGCACCGCGGTATAGTCACAGGGCACCCTAGCGGCTTGGGTGTATGACTCTCTGCCGAAAGGTTCTGGCTTGATACCCCGAAGAAAGTGAATAAACAGTAGTCACTTGGCGTGTATAATCTAGATTGGAATTTGATGCATTTAGGGTGAGGTGTTTTTTATTAATGAATAACTAGAGCATATTTGTCATCTAGAGTTGGGTGTGAATCATTCCTTAATCTCCCCCCACCCCCCGCGTGTCTGCAGACTCGATGTGTTGGGAGACGGTGCTGATGGACACCCTGGAGGACAACATCCCCAGAGCGCGGGCCGGCCACTGCTCTGTGGCCATCAACTCCAGGCTGTACGTGTGGAGCGGACGAGACGGGTACCGCAAGGCGTGGAACAACCAGGTCTGCTGCAAGGACCTCTGGTACCTGGAGACAGGTAGGCGTTCAGCAGCAAGAGCCCCGCGCGCTCCTCTCAGATGGTGTGCTGAACCTCAAGATAGTTTGTTGGACTTGGACTGGTGTTCGAATCTTGATCTTCCAAAGCATATCCTGATGCATGTGTCGGACCCTCACCCATGTAGCATCAGCCGATGTAATATAGGGAGATTGTGAAACTTTCCTGCCTTTTCATTACAAAATTGGTCTCATGCGGCTGTATTTATATGTGAAAACAATCCCTGTTGGCGATGCATGTTTTTAGTTGGTATTGGTAAAATAAGTGTTACAACATTGTTTACAATTCCCATTCATCATTTGTGTTTTGACAAAAAGTCATGTTAAGCTCACCTTTGACCTCCCGTGTCACCGCAGAGCGGCCCCACGCCCCGGCCAGGGTGCAGTTAGTCCGTGCCAACACCAACTCGCTGGAGGTGAGCTGGGGCGCGGTCTCCACCGCCGACACCTACCTGCTCCAGCTGCAGAAGTACGACATCCCGGCGGCCACCGCCGCCACGTCCCCTGCCCTGACTGCCACTCCCTCACTGCCAGGCCACGCCCCCAAGAGCCCCGCCCCAGCCGCCACTGCTCTCTCTGCTCAGAGTCTACCACAGACAGGTAGGACCTCTGCGCCACTCGGGGTCTTCTCCCTGTCGCCCTTCTCTCTCTGCACCAGGAAGCTGTGTGTGTGTGTGTGTGTGTGTACTTATTGTTTGATGGCGCTGCTGTTGTTTTAGACTTTTTCATATATAAATATTTTATTAGCCCGATTGCTGTTGGTGTTGCTTTCTTTTAGCATTTTTGCACTGAAAAGAGCTTTGAGCTTTGACTCCAGAATGTCATTGGTTGTGTTATCAGGGGGTTAATTAATAAGAGATTTGTTATTTTTACCCCAACCCCTCTCGAGTGCCCCTCTCTTCTCGACTTGCCCCTCAGAACAGAGTTACAAGGGGTAGTGGTTGAAATGTTCCCCGATGGAACGGGACAACCCTTGAAGACCCTGATACGTCATCGGTAGTAGTGGTGGTGTGTTGGGATTGGTCCTTGTAAACTTGTAAAGGTCGAGGTACACGAGAAAGTGAAACCAGGGACGGCGTGGATGAGTAATCCGAGAAACTTTCCAATGTCACGAAGGCGGAGTGAAACACTATTTCTGGCTTCCCTGATATGAAGCGTTTCCCTGAAGAACAGGATGTGGGGCTGTGGCTAAACGCAGTGGGGACTTGGGAGGCATCAGCGTTTAGATTGCCCCAATCATCTGCTCCGTGTTATTGGTGGAAGGGCTTTTAAGACTGCCTGCACTGCCCCTGGTCCCCCTTGTAAATGTCTCTGAGGAAGCGTTGGCGTCCAGCGCTTCTCGGGGGGGGGGGGGGCTTTTTTTTTTTTTTTTGT
>OMNS01020821.1:1161-17143 GCA_900303225.1 Laemonema laureysi | reverse complement strand
CCCCCCCCCCCCCCCCCCCATCTCAATCCATCTTCCCTCTCCACTCATCTATCTGAAAATATTTTGGAATATGACTTCTGAAATATGCAGAACATCACTCCCACCAAACTGGTAAACCTTTATGACGCCACACTCTCCTCCTGTCTGGACCAGTTTGCACCCATTCAAACTAAATCAGTTTCCTTCACACACTCTGCCCCCTGGTTCACTGACAAGCTGCACCACCTGAAATCCAAGGGATGTCAACTTGCGCGGCTCGCCAAGAGAACAGGTCTCACTGTTCACACAGAGGCATATAAAGAACACCAACAACTTCACAAAAACACCCTCAACACTGCTCTGCATATTACTCAGGAGTAATCCAGTCTGGCTGTGAGAACCCAAGGACATTATTCTCCACCATAAACAAACTCCTTAAACCTATGGACAACCTCTCTCACTCCTTCACCATTGACAAATGCAATTAATTCTTACACTTCTTCCAAAATAATATTGACACTATCCGCAACCAGCTGGCCTCCTCCACCACCTCTGGACCCAAGCCTGATCCCCCACTGCAGGCAGATCACACCTTCTCATCATTCACTGACATCTCTCCACCTGACCTATCCTCAATGGTTGCCAGTATGAAGTCCTCTACCCCTTCCCCTCCACCGTCGTCAAGGCCTGTCTCCCCACACTCTGCCCACTCATCACCAAAACCGTAAATGCCCCCGTGTCTTCTAGCTACATCCCTTCCACCTTAAAGCTTGCCACAGTCACCCCCATACTCAAAAAACCTGGACTCGACCCTGACTCCCCCAATAACTAACGGCCCATTTCCAACCTGCCCCTCCTGTCAAAAGTTCTGGAGAGAGTTGTTGCCACTCAGCTAAAATTCACTCCAATGACCTCTATGGGCCTTTAAGGCTGGTTTACACTCAAAACATAGCACTGAGACGGCCCTGATCAAAGTAACAAAGTGTGACAGGGCCTTTTCAGTCGCCACCTCCTCTCTGTGGAACTCACTACCCAACCACATCAAAAATGACACCGTCATCATTCAAAAAGGCCCTCAAAAGCCACCTCTTCAGACTTGTCTTCCCCATCTTACCCTCCCCCCCACACCATGTTTTTATTCCCTGGTCAACACAATTTATTTTAATAAACACAATTTATTAATTTAATTTTAATTAGAAATGTCTGTATTTTTTTAAGCCTTTTTTTTCCTGCTGCATCTTTGAGAGTTTTGAAAAGTGCTATACAAGTCTGATGTATTATTATTATTATGTTCCCTCAGCCCTATGTTCCCTCAACATACATTTAGGTCCTATGTTCTCTCAGCCATATGTTCCCTCAACAAACATTTAGGTCCTATGTTCCCTCAGCCCTATGTTCCCTCAACAAACATTTAGGTCTATGTGCTGCCACCACCCACTTCCTGTTTTGTCACAGAATGGTACAAAGCTACACCTACTTCCTGTTTCGAGTTTCACTGAAGCAGAATTTGTGGGGAGTCATTGGACATTGCTCATAGATGGTGGTTCCATCCAAATCTCCATACTAGCACACTGCATAGTATGCCAGAATAGTATGTCCGAAATCATTAACACATAGTATGCAAAAAAAGGTCTAATATAAGTACCCAAATGGCGTACTATTTCCGGGGAAATTTGTAGTGTAAAAACTAGTCGTTTGGATAACCCACAATTAATTTCGACAGGACAAAATTATAACTATAAATAACCACTGCAACCCAAGACCAGCAACCCCAATGAACAAATGCAGAATTAAATCCACGACACCATAGTATGTCCAAAAAATGCATACTTTTGACCAGAAAACCTGACCTCACAGGCCACACCAACTTCCTGTTTTAGACTCTTTACTTAAGAGAACTTTCTGGGGTTATAAGACTCATCTCAAAGGAAATGACTCAATGGGGGACCCCCCTAGGCCACGGCCACTTCCATTTGTAGCATCTCTCCCAAAGGGTGCTTTGTGTCATAGAACTCGGCTCAGAGACGGCGACTTAATGAATAATGTCTCAAGGTATTGTGGCAATTTCTTTGAGATATTGCATCTAGGCAGGGTGAGACTTGGAAATGCAAAGTACACACACAATAGTTGTAGTGTATAAGAGTTTTAAAGTATGCATACAAGTCTCCCCTAGTAGAGTGAGCCGCGAACAGTGTAAGTTTCTTATATAGTTGCACGCCCTCGCTGGACTGCTCAGAGAAGGAGATGTATTAGTGAGTTAAAAAATTTTTTTTAAGTGGTACGGTATGGTACCCCTGCTTATCTTATGACTGGCAGCTGGTGAGCAAATCCTCCTTCCAGCTTATGCTATATCATAATTGGAAGCTAGAGAAGAGGCTAGATCATCACAAAGAGCTCACTGCTCAAGCTATTGATCCAATCCGGGATCAGGTAGATGTCAGGTACCGATGCAATACATTGGGCTAAGAGGATGACATACAGTATACTGAGCAGGTTTCTGGCGTCTCAGGGACCAACATATTAAAATTTCAGCTCACAAATGATTAGCACATGGGAAATATGAACTTTGTCCACTTCGAATACCCTAGACCCTGTAGTAAGGCATTTGAAGTGGACAGACTTTGTCAGCTCCACATACCTTACTGCAGGGCCTAGGGTATTCCAAGTGGAGGTATTGCCATTGAACACAAGTCTGCAGCACATAACAGTTGGAGCACAAGTGTGGATGTTCAATGGCAATACCTTGCATTGTTAACACTATATATTTCAGTATAATTATAATATATTATAATAATTGGATTAATTAATTATCTTTTCATATTTTTATTTTTGTAATAACACAGTAACACTGACAATATGATTTAGCATTTGTGTTATATTTATTTCATAAGTACTTTTTATTTTATATTCATAATTCGTTTTTAATGTGGCAGTAATAAAGAAAAATGTGCAGTTAGTAATACAAAACAAAAGTATTCACAATTAAACAACTAACACTTACCCAAACTGGGCAGAAACTATCCATCCCAGACATTTCCACATCACTTTTTTTCTCTTTTCAAGAACGACTCTCTTGCGGGCAATTGCTTTACTCATTTTATCCTTTATCTTTCTAATTTGCCCAAACTTCTTATACAGGCTGATGACTACCTTGGAGGCCTGACTTAGTCTAATTTATTATTTTTCGACAGCCCCTTGCCTTTGGTGAAGAAGACATACTGGTTCTACTCGTCCTTCTTCAGCTGGCCTTTAATTGCCATCCACCTCTCAACCCAGGTGAACTCTTATATAGATATGAGGAACAGCTGGGCCTCACCGAAGGTTTTGTTAGTTTTATTATGACACAGAGAGGTAGAGAAGGGAGAGAGCACAGGAAGATGATATAGTTTAAGTTTAATTGCATCCCCCAACCACATTATACAAAAGCAGACATCTGGGCTAACCATGAAAGCGGATACTGTCAGAAAATCCTTGGTAGAAATGTAATGGTGCTTACATGGATCAGGTATCCCTGGGGCCAACCATTGGTCTTCACCTCCTTCACCTCATTGTCATATTTGCGAAGACGCCTGGTCTGTGCCTGAAGAGGCAGCTCCAGTATGCACACTGGTATCTTATCCCTTCCTGCTTTCTACCGGTGTGTAGCAATAGCTCCCTGCTACACACCACATACATGGCTCTGGGTTCCTCTGACCACAGGACACAAGTAGGTGGAGAATGTAGAATGTAGAAACCGGTTCATTGTATGGTTGAGAATGGATTTGAAGGCAGAGAAGGTGGTATAATGCCAACATATTGGTGCTCTCTTGAGTGTGTGTGGTGGTGGCTGGTTTAACCTGCGTGCCTTGATTGGTGAATGCATCACAGGTGAGCAGCCTCACCCAGCCCCAGAGCCTAATCAGCCTGACTTGGGCCAGGTGAGGCTGAACCAGCCACCAACCACACCCACTCCACAACATCGTTGTTAAGCCTATAGGCTAATTAGTCAATGTAAATGATTGTACATGATTTCTAAAAATAATACTAATTATACACAATATCAGCATCTTCAAACGAACACATTTTATACCTCTTTGCTTGATTTTTTTGTATTTATTTATTTATATACACATTTTTTGGGAATACAAAAGTATTCCCAATCAAATAATTGTTTTGACTGCATTATTCATTGAAATATGAAACAAGGCTGAATACAAGTGACTGAGTACAAGTGACATTGGTTAAAACTTTTTTTTAAATGTTTTTAAAAGGCTGGACCATCTTAGAAGTTTTTTGAATATCTCACTAAACTCTAGCAATCAAACTTGATCTTAGTGTAAACAACCATGGTAGACTTCTGGCTCAAAGAACTCAAAGAGCCCATTTACATGTATATGTGTATATATTAGGGATGTAACAATTCACTGATATGCATCGGTCCTCGATTTGAATGTTTATGATGCAAGTGCATCAGTTGGTGGTGGGACCCGAACGATCCACATTTAACATGAATCAGTCAGAAAATCTATTCAAACATTTTGTCTTTTACTATACCTTCCAAAAAAATAAATCTCATGACCTGATCTGTAACTAACTGGTCAACACAGCAACTGATCTATAAATCATCTGCGCTTCCAAGCAACATGCCCAGAACTTCATTCAGAACTGCGTTCTGTTCTAAGAGTAAAGACATTTCTAAAAGTTATCTCCGAAACATTTTCAACAATATGTCATGCAGTCGATCAGTTTACACACAACTTGACGATGTCTTTTAGCATTTCAGAACAGTACCTATTTTTTGACATACCCATTGCACTGGGTCTGCAGAAATTAGGTACCATGTTTCTGTACGGCCGGTATCGCTGTCAAGTTCAATAACGCCAACAAACGCAGCCTGTGTGTGTGTTCTGTATATGTGGAGGTGTCAAGTAAGGTTGATTCATCGTCGTCCATAAAGCATGGTGTTAAAGGTTGTTTATACAAGGTATAAAATTGAAAACATAAATATTCTTATCAAATGTGTAACCAAACATATGTGAAATATTAATCTATTTCTACTAAACATGTCATTCACCAAATATTGAAGAAATATGATTCACAAAGCCATCTAATCATGTAACCACGTAATCATGTAACCATCTATGTAACTGTATCCATAAGTATGTAGCTGTAAACATGCTAAAATAAGTTTTACTTAGTCTACAACTATTCTACACTTCATGCTAAAATAGGTTTTACTTAATCTACAACTGTTCTACACTTAACATTTAATGAGATGAGATTGAGGAGGTACTCAATGATCATTTAACAGAACAAGGATGATGAAGTGCTACACAGATGTTTGTGTATGTCTATAATAACTATGAGATAAACAGTTACTTAAAGGTATTATAAGGTATTCATGTTTGATGATTATGAGCCACTGTGTTGTAACATGCAGGTCTGGTGTGACTCACTGTTAGATCAAGTACAATCTGGGCCTTGGCTGGTTAAGATTCGACCTTGGCAGTTTTGGCTCATAGCCAGAGTAGTATTTCGGAGAACCAGAGTAGTATTTGGAGAAAAACGGCCCATTATAACCGCATGGTGGAAAGCCCTACCTAGTAGACACCGGAGCAGAGGTGTCAATGACCCGCAAAAGCCTTAAAACCATCGGACACCTCAAAGTACAGTTTGTCAATGGAGATGTCAGTACAATGCCTTTTAATATATGGAAAGGAGTAGGATGGCTATTAGGACCTAATGACTTAATTACCACTAAAGATCTGGAAGAATTAAAGACACCGAAGAAACAAAGAAAACCCATGAAGAAGAAATTAAAACAATTGCAAGCTAAATTACTAATGCTCGGACATATACCTGAGACCCCAGACTGGTATAAACCAGTAGACGTCCCAATAGTACTAGAAGAAAAAATGAAAGAAAGTGATTTCTCTGAAGATGGAAAACAAAGACTACAGAGACTAATAACAACGGCACAAGTATCCTGGTTTAAAAATGATTGTGGGAACCTACCATCTAAATATCTACACACAATAACAGGAGGAGTGCATCCAGCCGTACGACAGTACCCTTTACACCCCGGAGCCGTAGAAAAAATGGGTAGAATAGTGAAAGAATTAACTCAACTAGGGATAATTTGAGAAGAAATAAACCCTATCACTAATAGCCCAATACAAGCAGTGAAAAAACCAGACGGAGGATGAAGACCGGTTATCAATTTCAAAGTGTTAAATAGAAGAACAATCGCTAACAAGGCTAGCCTGATTAACCCACAAGGCACGTTGAAAACTCTGCAAGTAAAAAAGTAGAAATCTTGATCTGGCAAATTGATTTTTCTCCCTACCCTTAGCAAGACAGTCGCAAGCTAAGACCGCGTTTACCCACAAAGGAAAGGCCTATGTGTGGCAAAGGCTACCACAGGGATATAAAAATTCACCAAATGTGAGACACACAAAAATAGAGGACATTACACCACCAACCTCCATAACAGAATGGATACTTGGACTGTGCAACTATGTGCAAGACGTGTGTTCCAGGATATCAGAAACGTGCCAAACCGCTATATGCATGCTTAAGGGAGAAAGGACACCACATTCATATGGACAGCCACAGATCAAAATAACCTGGAAAACCTTCAAAAAGCCATTAAAGACGTGGTGCGTCTACAACCCAGAGATCCAACCACCCGGCTGATAGCGGTGGTGAACATTGATGAAAATGACGCCGTGGTAACCGCAAGCAATGAAGGAAAGCAATTGATAACCTTGTGGAGTTATGTGTTAACCACGGTAGAACAAAAATATCCTGCAGAAAAAAAGAACTAGCAGTCATAGCTAGATACTGGAGTTCCTTAAAAGACCTAGCGCAAGGACAACAAATCCAAATCACAACTCAAAGTAACATACATCGTTTCCTACGATCTGGAGATCGGGACGACCCAACAAACTACCCAGAAACCTAATGAACAGGAACCCTCTACAGATTCAACGTATGAATGGACATTGTATACGGATGGATCCCGGAAAGACCAGGACCACACAGCCTACTGGGGTTTTATATTAAAACAGGGAGATGGGGAGTGCTATAGACAATGAGGGAAAGTAACCGGTAGCGTTCAAGTAGGAGAGGTTACCGCTGTTCTCGAAGGCCTCCTTGAACTCGAAAAAAGGCATGTAAAAAGAGCAAGAATAATCACGGATAGCCACTACTGCGCCCAAGCCCTGAAAGAAGACCTTTTGATCTGGGAAGAAAACAGATTTGAAGGAGCAAAGGGAAAGCAAGTAGCGCATTATGAGCTATGGACTAAAATAGCTGAAATGCAGCACTCTATAGACTTGTGTGTGATTCACCAGAAAGCCCCAGGAATTGGAAAAACAGCAGCTCTGTATTACCCTGAATAGCGTCCGTCGAGTCCTGAAAGGCTGTGTTAAATGCGAACAATACAACGCTGGTCGAAGAGGACAGCGAGTGAACGACTACACAATCAAAAGTGCCATACCATGGGGATCTGTCTGCATGGACGTAGCCGGCCCCATGGGAATCACAGGAAGCAGGTGAAATGTACATTATAGTGCTTGTAGACTCCATGTCAGGATATGTGATGGCTAGAGCTGTTAACGGAAACAGAATAGAACGGCAACAGCGTAGTGAACATGCTGACCCAAGTTTGTAGTGATTTGGGGGTTCCCAAGGAACTACATACCGATAACGGCTCCCATTTTCGCAACAACACTGTGGATCAATGGTGTCAACAGCATGAAGTAATGAGGATTTACTCACACATACACACCCCAAGCCAATGGTGTGGTGGAACGTACAATAGGGTTAATAAAACTATGGATAGGGAAGAATGAGAACGAAAAGGACTAGAGCACCAGAATGGTGGAGATTGGACAGTCACTGAACGATCGACATCGAGCCCAAAGGTCCTCCCCCTCTCAAGAGTTGAATCAATGCTGTTTTACGTCAGAAGAAATAGGGAGGAGTCAAGACCTCAAACCAGCAGTACCCGAGCAGAAAGTCTCATTTCATGTCGGACAGCGAGTCTGGGTGAGAGACCATCCTTCTGGGACAGCTGTAAAAAAAAAAAGGGAATACAAGAAGTGAGCCAGCTCAAGCCAATTCAAGACTAAAGACGACCAGGAACCACAAGGACTGGCAAGATGAGTCTGCCACCGTCCCTTAAATTAGCTAATGTTAGTGGAGCAGTTATCCTTCGAAGAACACCAGGCGGCCTTTGGACAGGAAGAGCATTAGCACTGTTAAACTATGCAAAAATGGTTACCAGTTAACGAACTGGAAACGTTTGCTTGGCGGAGAATGGGGAACGATTGTATCCTCTGTAGTGCACGTACAGGGCTGACGGTGCAATATACAGGACCCGGGAACCACAGACCCCAAAAATTTAAAGGAAAGACTGAGGAGATGGAGAGTATGGCGCACACTCCAGTGAAAGTGATGGACGCTATTATCTGCGGGGAGTGCCGCGTGAGACATCTGGCGCGGGTCCTCGTCTATACTCAGAGGAGTCTTGCCGATCCAACCACAGGACCAAACATGTGTAGGTGCCAGTGGAATGGAGAGGACATCATGAACTGATGCACGACAACGAGTTGTGTTACCTGCCCATGGCGTGTGGATGGCAGATATGGAGATTCTTTGGACCACTAGAGGACCAAAGCCCGGTCCCAAGAAGGGGCTTTGTACCCGGGATATGATCCCCAGCCCCATACCTAAGACAGGTATCTGAATCACGATCCCTACAATCCCTACTAGATGATAGACGCTCCCCAAGACCCCGGGTTAAGACCCGATCCGAGCCGACCAAACGAAGAGGTTCTAGAAGACAACTTCTATGAGCAGCAGATGATCCGATGATGTCGAAGGGGCTGCTGGAACGTCACTGAGACAGCCTACCGCCCCCTATTCGAAGCTGGCCGGAGGATCAGGGGTTCGCAGCTAACACAAACCCTCCGATGGGATCTACACATCATATGAAGGCGTTCAGAGTGTATCGGGATCCTTCCGAGCCAGGATACACCCTTGGACTGGAGGCGCTCCTGGATCACCAGAAAGGTGATCAGGCCGTCCAAGACGGTTGGGTTGGACCATGGGAATTGACAACCTGGGCCAGCCTGATTAAAGAAGTATTTCGGGACCCCGACATCCCGATAATGTCCCTTCCACCAGTACCTAGAGAGAGTGGGCTGGAAGCTACCAACATGTTCTGCATAGCCACCACCCTTGATGGCTGGGGGAGCAATGCAGCAAAAACCCAAGAGCTAGCTACCGAGAACGCCTAGAGGTGGCGCTTTCCGTATTCATGGCATTTACTCTGTAGGAGCCACAGTAAATGCCGTAAGAAACCTGCCAACCAGCGTGGATTGCCGAGACCACAGCCTCTCTCCAAGTGTCGTAGAATGCGAAGATGGCTGAGGAAGAAACTAACCAGGAGACAGTAGGCAATATGAGGCATCAGACAGACAGACGACGACGGATTTCATGACCAATGCCTAGACAAATGACCCGACGAGGATCAGACAGTGATATCAAATTGTTACTAATAAATGAAGAAATTTCCCAGAAAAAACCCACAAGAGATTGGCACTACACCTGCAACGGTTGTGGGTCAGGAGGCTATTTTTGCACCAATTATTACTTCGAGCGACCCGTTGATCTAAGTGACCGAACATCCCTCACCCCAGTACAGCCGATACTGCCGCCTGTCACACTAGGACACCGTAGACGGGGCGGAGTACCAGGAGTGTGGTACAGCCAACCAACCTTACGAATTCCCTCAGAATGGCCTTGGATATTCAATGCGGTGCAAGTGCAATGTAACGGCATCCAAATACTACTAAGGTGGGGACCAAACTATGCTGACGCAGTGCACCCCGCCTATGTGGAGCTTATGTGTGGAAACATGTCTATGTGGACCACCGATACATGAGACGCCATTTGGATCGACGGATAAGGGACCCCAAGTGTGTGGTAATTGACAACTACACCATGCCCCTACGAGTGGTGGACACCGGATATGTTTCCGGCAGTCAGTACAAATTGCAGTACAAAGGACCACCCTGTATTCCAGGAGCCATTTGTGGGGACTGATGTGGGCAAAAACAACGGAACTGATATTGGACGAACCTTAAGCAGACGGAGGTAACACATCGAACAATGTGCTGTGGGCCACTCGAGTTATGGCGAAAGGTACCATGCTAAGACTCGCACCCCTCACGGAACGACGATACTACCCAACGTTGGAGTGGGAAACAATACATAGTCTGACGGATCCAACGCATTAGCAACGCCTCCTCCGACCATTTCCGTGCGCCCAGCCCTACCCCAACGTATTTCGCACCTCCTATTGGACGTGGGCGTGGAGAGGAATAGACTCCACCCTCAGACATCGACCACCAATATGTGAGGAATTGTTGAAGGGAAGACTCACTAGAGACTATAGGTAGCTCAATCCCCCAGCCACGATGGCAGCCAAGACACCACCTGATCGCATTAAATTAGGAAGGTTCATTGACCTACCCCAGTACAAATCCACCACACTACTAATAGAACCCAATGAGCAAAGCCTTCCTGAAATGGAACAAGATGGACCCAAGAAGGAAAAGGACAAATTTACCGTTTCTCCTGGTAACAGGAATCATCGTCATCTTCTGTTACGCCTATGGTGTAGGACCATGGACGAAGTCTCATGCCAACGCCTTCTAAAAAAGCTCAAAGGGCTTCCGGATGACATGTTGGGACACAGAGGAAAGTGTTGTTAGCCTACCTTGGCGAACCACCAGCAATATGAGCAGACCAAGGGCGGCAAACAACAGCGAGGACATGAAGCTTGGTGGGAGAAGACTTGAAGACTCGACCCTGAAACCGGCAAGTGCCTGATGAATTCCTCTAAATGTAACATCCCACACTTATAACCAAGCACGGAATCCTAGCAATTACCCCCAACACTGTAGACATCCGGGTACTGAATCTAACCACACTGATGGCTAAGTGGATTGCATGTACATGGGTAAAAATCGAGGGCCAGACAGCTCGCATATACTGCAACTACAGTTGTGCACCCGTATCAGACAGCTCTCCTTGTGGATATTGGGTAAAGGATGCTGTGATTGATGCTTCGGACGAAGCAGTGGCCTGCTATGGGGTTTTCTCAATGTGGGATGAGTGGGGCAATTATGATCTTAAATGCCCCGCTTCGGATAATGGCTCATCGCCTCCGCAGTTACTCTCAGGAGCTGAACGAAACATCCCCCACGAATACAACCACCAGGAATACAACCTCCTCGACATCGAGTCCAACCGCAAGTCGGGCCCCCCACCAAACAGGAATACACAACGCGGCTTTTCCAAAACCTACTACTCTGAAGTTTTGTTTGTTTTATTTTATTTTATTTTTTCTTTAAAGCACCATAGGACCATAGACTCCATTATGTCCTCTGCATCATCTGCATTGTCCGCTACTTGGCCGCCAGAAGTAAGCAAAGTCGACTTGATTCGACATTGCTTTATTTTGTCATGTTGGATTATTTACTGTATTACAGAACCACTTAGGTGTGTGACTCTACTGGTGTCTTTGGCCAAACTCTGGGCCATTAGATTTAGGCCTGGGCTTTTACCTTACCTTTCTGATAGGCCGAATGCACTGCTGAACGGAAGGTGGTGATAGCTTTTATTGCTATCTGGATGGTTGGTCAGCTATGGCAGGTGATGGTTGAACACGCACCAAGATTTGCTCATGACAGGGTCAGAAGCCTCGCTCTGTTCTCCATCTCTGACACCGTTATCGTATTAGCATGTTTGCTCCTGATGGTTAGTAGGCCCCCCAACGCCTGTAAAATAACACTAGTCCTCCTCTGGATTATTGTATGGGGACTGTTGGCTTATGGTCACAAGTTATCACTCAGTATCATTTGTTGCTATACCTCGCGGTATTTAGTGAATCCTTTTTGAGGTATTTAACCTCACCTCGACTTGGGGTTGTTGGGCCCCTGCAAACTGACGGCGAAATCGGTGCATGTGACGAGTCTGAGGACGGTACAATTATGGCTGCCAACTATGAGCCCGATGTACTAATGATGACTGAGTTTTCTGGAACTATGGTTTGCGGCCCACCTCCCCCCTATGATGATCCTCCCGCCTACGAGTAGTACAAGTTTATACTTTCCCCCGCGATACCCAGCTACGCTTTAATTGCAATAGCTATGCATCTTATTTACTGGATGTCATTACAGGGTGAAGCCAAGTGTTTATTGTGTGCTAGGGGCCCCCTTGATGTTTTATATTTATGCGACATCGGCGGACATATATTCTGCATTGACTGTCATGATACATTGTTTGTGCTTTACACTGGGCATGGGACCAAAGGGGCCAACCCCCGCCGCTGGCATCGTTACACCACCTTAAGATAAATCATTCCATCCACTGGGACTCTTCCTGCCCCTATATATATGTTAACAAAAGATGTATTAAATTGCAATTAAATATTGCGGAAACAGTGGATTTAGTTTTGTCATTTGTCAACTGTCACGTTGTAGCTGCCGTAACTTCACACATTGTGTCACGTGTCGCCAGGTAGCCAATCATACAAACAAGTAAGCACATCACTAATGTCAGGAGCACAATATAGCAAGCGCTAAACCAGACCCAAAGACCCCTCCCTCAATCATACAAACAAGTAAGCACATCACTAATGTCAGGAGCACAATATAGCAAGCGCTAAGCCAGACCCAAAGACCCCTCCCTCAATCATACAAACAAGTAAGCACATCACTAATGTCAGGAGCACAATATAGCAAGCGCTAAGCCAGACCCAAAGACCCCTCCCTCAATCATACAAACAAGTAAGCACATCACTAATGTCAGGAGCACAATATAGCAAGCGCTAAGCCAGACCCAAAGACCCCTCCCTCAATCATACAAACAAGTAAGCACATCACTAATGTCAGGAGCACAATATAGCAAGCGCTAAGCCAGACCCAAAGACCCCTCCCTCAATCTGGTCTCGGGTCTCGAAACTTTATCAAACTGTGACCCCATGAAATCTTATCGTACCGAATCGTTTGAATTGTTACATCCCTAATATGTATATGTGTGTGTGTGTGTGTGTGTGTATACTGTATATATGTATGTGTCTGTTCTTTTTAGGTGTTGGCCTATGCTGATATAGTCTTCACTTCAGTATTCACTGCAGAGATTGTACTCAAGGTAAATGTATGATTTTAATGTACAGTTTGGTGTTTTAAATAAATTCTTAATCTTTATTTGAAGCAATATTTCACCCATTTTGCATATTTTGCAACTTATCCACCATCAAAAACATTTAGCAAGGAACTTACCAAAATGTCATGACCCTATGTTTAGTATAAAGCGATCACAGGACAAGTATTTAACATACATCTGCCTGTAAGCCACGTTACCATTATTGATGTAATTCAGAGGTCTCCAACTTTTTTTTTAACCATAAAACCAACTTAGTCTCCACTCCTACCCCTCCTCCTCGTTGTAAAAGGCAAGTGGCAGACATGATAAACAACTTGTAAGTTACCAAAGAAATCATTCACCTTATTCCTACTGTTTCACTTCTGCTTCTAACACAATTGAAGAGCGTCCATCCAACAGTCCCTGAATGACAAGCGTCATGTTTTCCTCCCAGCTAATGGCTAATAACACAGAAACATGTTATTTGTGAATATACCTTGTTTATTGTTTGTATTTGTGAACACACCCTATAGGAACATTGTTGTTAATGTTCCTACACGGTTTGTACATCAGAGTGCTGGGATTTTTTTGTTGCTGATTCTCCACCATATTGAGAGGACTCTGGAGAGTAGTAGTTCTAGTAGAGAGAGAGAGATTTAATGGGTACAACGTAAACATACCGTAACATAGCCTTATGCCCTGTATAAATAACTGAGGCGTGTCGCTAGCATACACTGACTCATCGCACTTGATCAAAAGCCACAAACACGTACCTAGATCCTGTTCCAGCTGTTGTTGAACCTCTCCTGAGGAGGCAGAAATCATCCAAGATTTCTGACCCACTCTGGTGGTCTTTTGAAGTCTCAATGCTACAGTCAGTAACCAGCTTTTTGTTCTTGGTCTCCATTGTAGCTTTGTTTTCATCCACCGGTTTTGTGAATGATTACTTCTGTAATTCTGTTTTCAGTTGACATAACTTCCGAGCATGTATTGCACTTTCTGCAGGGGAATCAAGCTCACATGTAGCCTTGTGTAATGTGGCGTAGTGGCGCTCAGCGCTCCCCCTTTTCCCAAAAGCAACGGCACAACCACATATCAAGGACAGACTTTCCTTTAACAAAATCAAAATTAATTCTCGCACTCTCAGAAAATAGTATATTTTCTGCCATTTTTTTTGGCTGCCACTGCCCCAGCTCGATGATTGGCTTTGACGTTGCAGATATGTACAGCCATTGGTTGACAGAACTGTATTTCATTGGGCATTACAACCAACCGTGACTAATCAAGGGTGGCATCATATTGACATGGCTCCTGGCTGCTGTCTGATAGACAGGCTGCAGGCTGTATGATTATCTGTGGGTATTTTTCAGTACTAAAAATGAACTTAAAACTCAACTTAAAACTCAACTCAAAATTGTTTGGCAAGTTACTTATAGTCAGACTGTGAGCTACTGGTCGCTTGCAATGGACTGATTGGAGATCCCTGATGCATGCACTTCATGATTCTAATATAGAAAACAATAACAAAAAATACATATCATATAATGCTGCTTTCCCTCAATAACAGCATCAGGATTGATTGTTTACCCCAGCTTGCTCAAACAATGTATGTGTGCTAGATGCTGATTAATGAATCCTCAAAGAAAGAAATCCTAAAAAAAAGATAAATTGGCAAAAGAGGGGTTAGGGCCATGCAATCTTGGTGAGTCTCTTACCAAATGTATTGTGAGATTAAGCCACAAACAACATATACAGAATGGGTGAAGTATTAAGTGCTAATCCTTCTTTTTTAGATGACTACATATGGTGCCATTCTACATCAAGGCTCCTTCTGCCGAAACTCCTTTAATATCCTGGACTTACTTGTCGTCAGTGTCTCACTTCTGTCAATGGGCATGGAGTAAGTTTGGCCTACAAATCAATCTAATGTCTAACTCTTGTCACTGTAAAATTGTATTGAAAGATACCCAACAAAGCCCAGAGTAATTCGACAGTAGACTCAAGCTACATATCCAAGTAATGTAATTGTGCTTGACCTATACAGATCCAGTGCCATTTCTGTGGTTAAAATACTTAGAGTGTTGAGAGTACTTAGACCTCTCAGGGCCATAAACAGGGCAAAGGGACTTAAGGTCAGTGTACTTTCACATTTGTTTTCATTTGTTCACATTTTAGAAATAGCAGATCATGTAGCTCATACATTCTCTATGTGCAATAATTCTGCCTCCATAGCATGTGGTACAGTGTGTTTTTGTGGCTATTAAGACCATCGGAAACATTGTCCTTGTCACCATGCTACTTGACTTCATGTTTGCCTGCATTGGAGTCCAGCTCTTCAAGGTGATGTATTTTATGTAGCTAAGGATTGGGTCATCCCTAGATCAATTGTTTAATGACTGGGAAATTACTTGATATGTCTGTAATTAAGTTTTATTGTACTCCTGTTCGAAATGGTGTATTGCCATTGTAGGGAAAGTTCTATTCTTGCACAGATCCTGATCAATTAACTGAGAGAACATGCAAGTAAGTGTACATACATCTACACTCGGGTTGTCAATAGATATTATATTCTGTTTGAAATCATTATTATTATTATTATTATTATTATTATTTGAATGATCTGACACAACTTGGGGCTCTATTCCACAGAGGCTGGTATGTAAATTACCAAGAGGGAGCACTGAATGAGATGGAAATCAGGCAGAGGAAATGGGTCAACTCAGAGCTTAACTTTGACAACATCCTCAATGGAATGTTAGCTCTCTTCACAGTCTCCACCTTTGAGGGATGGCCAAAGTAAGTA
>OMNS01020768.1:1291-14500 GCA_900303225.1 Laemonema laureysi | reverse complement strand
TGGCCGCGTTCATTAATGTTTAGGTTGGCCGTCTCCTCACTCTCCTGTGTGACGGTGCTTACCTTGTTAATAAGATATTTCCGTCAACTGTACCGCGTAGTAAACTTCACCAGTACCCTAATAGGATTATGACCCCTCGTCCCGGACGTCTTTGTTTTTCTTTGCGGTCCTGGGCTGCAGCAGCTCTCGCATGTGGCAGGCGCCTGCCTTTTGCTTACACGTGTAGTTTTCACGCCATATATGGAGCACTGGTAGGGCTGGCCTGTGTTGGGTTTGCATGTCATGAGTTAAAACGGTGCGCGGCCGTCTCTCCATCCACCATGGAGTTATTAATGGTGCTGCCGGCTCCCTGGTGCTTTTCTAGCCTGGCTTACCGACCACTACAGCTGTCTGACTGCTCCCAGGCCACCAGCAGACCAGTCGAGGGGACAGTGGTCTCATTCAGCAGGACAGGAAGAGGGCAGTCTATACAGCAGGTGCACCGATCCAGCCTGGCAGAATAGTGCGCGCACACACACACACACACACACACACACACACACACACACACACACTTTTAGCCAGACAACATCACACGGATGCTGCCGAGCAAGCGCCACGCTTACAGTTTTATGGGTGGTTGTTAAAAAGTGATTAGAGTTCTTCTAGACTATAACGCTGTGTCTCTGCATCTTGCTCAGCCTCGCTCTCCCTCTCTCTCTGCAGGTTGCTGGCTCCGGTATACGGCCGATGATGTACGGCATCTGCTCTGCAGCCCCTCCCACTTCCTGCCTGTAGAGGAAGCGGCTGTGCCAGCATGTCCTCTCATCCCCAGTCAGTGCCGCAGGGCCGGAGGGCCGGGGACACGCGCCACCTGCCAAGCCCCGCTTCACTGCCCCTACAGCTGCAACGGGCGCACACAGTAAGCCACCGTCACCGCCGAGCAGTAGGTGTGGACACACCATCTGCAGTGCAGTGCTTCTCCCCGTTAGGTCCAGGAAACGCAGTCCATGCGTGGCGGTGGAGCTGATATGTTAACTGATAAACTATAAACGTTTCTATGCTATATCATTTGTCAGCTGTTTTATGTATGTAAAAGGTGCGTTCATATTTTCCTTTACTTTGAATCGCAAACAAATTCCCTTTTAAGCGTGGGGAGGCTCAAAGTGCTGTCCACAGCACTCCAAGCTATTTTAACTTAATTCATGAGATGTAGAAGGTCTATTAGAAAATAATGTAAAATATGTCCACAAATTACGTGCAAATTGGTCAAATAATTGTCCAGGCTCTAATCTGGACCCTTGCCCTGCCCTTTTGTGTTTGGTAAACAAGGTATTATCCTGCACCACTAAAGAGGGCTTGACACAAAACCCCCTCTCTGTTTTCCTATAGTAAGGTTCCCAGGTTCCCAGTGTTGTGAACACAGATCTGAACCCTCATTAGACATCCAAGTTTAAAGTTCACGTTGTCGCTGTGTGACCATATCAGGAGCCTCACCCTCAAGTATTTCCACTCACAAGTCAATTACATTCCACAATTATCAAGAGTTGTTTGAACAGCAATGGCAGAGCCGTTGCAGCTTCTTAGAAGAGGCCTTGTGTGTGTCAAAGCTTGTTCGGCGGCCTCTTTCTTCTTGGGCGAGAGAATCCACGGGGTACCCCCCCATGGCCGACATTACAACAGCTGCACCTCCAGCTAATCCTTCCCCTGGTCCTCATCATCACATTCAGCAGGAGATGAGGGTGGACAGGCTGCATTCCTCCAACCTGACTGAAATTGGTACAAGGGCCACAGTAGCAGCGACGTGGATTAGCTCTCTTGGTTATTTTTTTTTTCCTGAGGAAATTGAAAGGAGAGAGAGGATAAAAGACCACCTGAAGCAGGGAATCAAAATAGACTGGGACTAGGAACCCATTCTCTTTGAGGAATTGCCTCTGATTTCGAAAAAGGAATGGTTGGATGCATGCATCAGTCTCCTCTGATGGCCTGTTGGGACTTTGTGTTGCAGGAGGTAGGACTGGTGGACTACCACTCTCATGCCAGGGACTACAGCTCTCATCTGGCCCAGCCTCATCGCCGTCGGCCCTCCCTGCTCCCTGAGTTCCAGCCTGGGAATGAGAGGTAGGCACAGTCCTTTTCATCCTATTCAGCTACACATCTGCATCTTTTTAGAGGTTTTGGTTGCTCTTTGTTAGAGCTGAGGAGAAGGTATTGCATGACTTATTAGACCAGTATTGTTCTATACAAAGGAATCTGAGTTCACCTGAGGATTTTAAACCTGTACAGAAAAATCTAAAAGCCAATTTATATATTTATACTATACATAATGTTATTCTGCAGTATGAGGTATTGTTTCTGGTTTGTTGATATTTCACTTATTCTGGTTTGATGGCATTACAAATATCTAGGAAAAAATGTATGATCATGCAGTGTGTCATACTCTGGCTCTATTGTCTTTGCTATGCTAAATTTGACAAGACTTCTCTAGCTGTTGACTCAGAATAATCCGTATGTAATTGGCACATGAAAGCCATTCCTCAGTAATGCCGTGTCAAACGGCAGGGTAATGGCGTATGCATCAATTGGCCCACTGTGAGCCAGGCACAGTGTTGTATGTACAGTACTTTCTCTCTGGAGACTTGGGTCTTGTACCTACCAAGTGCTTTATTATTGATATAGTCATGCTTTTTTTGAAGAAGCATCTTAATGAGAGCCCATGCATTATGTATTCACATGACATCAATTTTGCATTAGACTCAGAAGATGGGCATTATTTTGTACATATGCTTAAGGAAGTCGAGCAAAGAACCCCCGGCCCCTTCCACCCCTGTTGACAGAGAACCTCTAATTTTTCCTCAATCAGAGAAGCCCTGATTGGTCAGAAATTAGGTAGGAGCGGTCTAAAAGCTAAATATACTTTCTACATTTCACACACTAATATCTGACTGATGACTTTGCCATATCTAACAAATTACTCAAATGATAGCTCTTAGATCATATAGGCTATAGGCATGGAGCATTCTAATAGGCCTACATCAATTGCATTAGGCTTACATAGTCTATTAACCATGGGTAACAGAAAATAGTTGTTATATTATATGTTGGATCTATTGAGAGATCTAAAACTAAAAACTTTGAAGGGCAAACGCTCCGCAATGGTAAAAATAAAAGGCTCTAAAACAAGCGGTGCATGTTTACTCTTTGTCGGTATTCAGTAGTGCATTTTCGTCGTTCTGTAAAATTGAATGGTACCGCATTTGTTCTATAGGCTGAAACCAGTCCTGATGTAGGATCTGGGACCGCTAGGTTTTAAACTGTGTTCCATTACATATTTGCACAGATCCGGTACCTCTCGTTGTGTAATAACAAAAATATATATTTTAATTCAGTCTGAGTCTAATTTTCAAGCAACTTCACGTTCTTTATTAGTTTTGGTTTATTATGTTGGTACAAACGAGTGCAATGAGCAAAAATGTCGCTGGGTAATTAGGCCGCCACTGTCACGTGGCACCAGTAGGATTTTGAAGACTTTTGCAAATAATCTGTTTACTTTGGATTATAGAAAACAACAAAACAAACAACGTGTAGTCGTAGTGGTGAACGTATTATTAGATATTTTCCACTTGATGTTTGATGAATGGTCAAATAATAGGAAGGAGGCAGAGTGCTACGTTCAAACAGAGTCTACATTCGCGTGCTCTGTTGATAGTTTAAACCCAAGTCGTTACGGACCAACAGGGTGGATAATAGCTGCACAGCTAAGCAAGTGGGCGTTTGTGCTCTGAAATGAGCGGCTAATAATGGAACCTCCCAAAGTCCCATCATTGTAGGCATGATATGTGCATGTCATATTTTAGCCTCACAGCTAGTGGGCGTTTATGCTGTGCAGTGAAATGAGTATGGTCAATAAAAAAAGTTCCCCCTGACCGGCCGGATCAGCAGCCTGTCTGTTCTGGCGCCTCCTGACTTACAAGTCAGTCAAACGTGCCTACATTCTCTTTATCGATGGGGGTTATGATCGGATGTGAACACTGCGTAATCAGACAGAACCGAGCTCTCCCTCTCCACGGAGACTGGCCACTGTTTGATTTCATAAATATATTATATTAATTACGATATATTGTATTGGCCTATATTATAGTATATTAGTATAGATTTTTCCGTCAAATTGAATGCAGATGCTGCCATGAACAGACGCGCACATATATGTCATATTGTGAACAGTTAATTTGTTTGTAGAGGCGGTCATTTAGTGGAGGTGCTGCGCCTCGCCTATGGACAGCTTTGGGAAACCCTGCATTGGTTTCTAGGAATCCACCTGCAGACCTGTTATCCTTTTTTATAGAAGTTGTGCAGAGGTGCTTCTTTCAGGAGGAGTTAAATGAGCCATGCAACCCTAGCCTCAGGAATGCTATCAGGACCCACTGGCAGATGGTGGAGTGTACCAATAACTTGTGTCTGGTGGCCGGTCTTCAGCAAGCCGTCAGATGGGATAATTTGAAATGATGTGAGGTGTGTGTGGTACTGGGGTAGCGCGGTGCTGGGTAGCCATTCAGTTATCAGCTAGACATTATGGTTTTCTCACTAGCATTCCCCACAGTACATTGTTCTTCCGATGAGTCAAATGTAACAATGGTTTCGATTTGGTTAGCTTGCGATTAACCCCCATTTCCGTTTTTAGAGTGAGATGTGAGGAACTTTTTTATTGTAGTCTTTAGTCAAGTATTCACAAACTTCTTGTTTGTTTCCTTTCTTAGAAGCCAGCCAGTCTTTGTACGTTTCAATAATTCAGCACCATTGATTCTGTCAGGCTGATACAGAAAGTATTCAACAAAACAATGTGAGAACAGTACTGTCGGCTAAAATAATACATGTTGATCATTGTAACAGATGTCATGAATCTTGTGTGTTTACCTTTACTGTTATGACATCGGATGCCATGCTACAGCATATGTATATGCAAGTTATGTTACTTTTTGTTGTCCACCAAAAAGAAAGGTAATGTAATAAAACCATAACAATTTAGTGGAATGCAATCCCCTTGATGTCCATATTTGTTCAATTTACTTCCTGCCTTGAGGCAGTGTCTCAGTCTCTCACCATGTCCACCTTTTCCCATCTCTCTGGGATCAGAAGAGTTGCTTATGAAGGAGAGCAGTCTCCTTCGAACCCCGGTCTAACACGGTACAAGCCATCTAGTAGTCTTATGGAGTGTAGTTTGTCCCACTTTTGATTTTTAAATGTAGTCGGTGCTCACACAACGTGTTGGGTAATACTGACAATTAGTTCATTTCATGGGTAAGCTTTTTAGCTACTGGAAGATTTTATTCAATTTATGTTTTATGCTTTATGAACTTACAACTAGCAAATTAATATGATTATTTTACAACACTGATATGAGTTGTTCATCAATTTTGCTAATGACTTAATAGACCATTGCCCTTTTGTGTTCTGGTGTCATTTTGAAGCATCATCCTGGTTGGTGTGATGGAGGGCTTCTGAATTCATTGACACAGTGGTTATTGTATTTCACAATTGCAATGGCTTTGTCTGCTTTCGGTTCAATAAAGACCCATTACCCAAATCAAAACACCAAAGCTCTTGGAAATTGTGCTTGTAGTATAATCGTTTGGTCAAGAACAACTACCAAATGCATTACAAAGGCCAGGGAAAGGCGTGCTTTTATTAATGCTGTGTTGGCAAATTTCTTCCTATGTAAGATGGCATGAAATTGTTCAGTGGTATTCAAAAGTGCCGTTAGATGCTGCCTTTTGTAACTCAGAAGTTGTAACCCACGTCAAAATCTGGGTCAAATTCGACTGTCTTCCCAAAACTATGGTCTCCCTGGAAGCCATTTGAGCCTGCGACTGCGGGCTGTACAAACAAACCTGGCATGACTCGACTGCCCCATAAACCAGAAATAAGCCGAAATAATAACCAGATTCACCCCTCCCAGCGATGGGGTTCCCTGCCTGGCCCCGTGTCTATACACAGCTGCTCAGCCTCTCCTCTGGAGGATGGCAGCAACATTGGCAAAGGTACACACCCCTGCAATATTTCCACAATAAGAGCCACTGCAATTGGCGCACATGATCTCTGCTGTACTTAATGAGGCCTGCACCAGTGAGAAAGAGATGGAGCTGTTGTTGGATGTTGTTGAATCCCCCCCGCCCCCATTATTTCACACAGTCAGTCCACACACACATCTCCCCTCACCCCTGACAAATCCTCCTGAGGGATCAGATTATGCTGCACGCTCTACTAGTGAGAACGGGGATGAGGGGAACTGGGAATGGAGAGATGGAGAGAGAGAGAGAGCGGGAGAGGGAGGGAGAGACAGCGGGAGAGGGAGGGAGAGACGGCGTGATGATGTGATTATGTAAGTGCCAACCCTCTATGGAGATCAGGGGAAGCTTATAAGTGAATGAGCTTGAGGAAGTGTGGGTGCTTTTTCACACACCATCTGGGCATTCATTTATTTTGCCACCTATTTTCTTTCCGGCTTTGTTTTACCTATTCCACAGAAATACTTTCACAACTAATCTCTGCCCATGACACCTGCTGGTCTGCGAAACTGCATGTTCTCAATGGCATTTATGAGCTGCCATGTCTAGTCTGTGGGCAAGGGTCCTTATCTGACAAGAGTCTCCCATCATTAAACGTCCCAAAGCGGCGCTGGCACCCTGCGAGACAGAGCCAGGCTCCATGCTCCTCTTGGCACGTTGGGGAACCACACAGTAGGGCTTTTGTGGGCCTGGACCAGCAATTATGGTTGTGTTTCCCAGCTTTCCCTCTTCTCTTAAGCAGCCACTTCCATTTTGACGTTGGCAACGACGCCGTTGACATTCTGCCGTCTGCCTTGGGGCCAGACTTGAGAAAACCATTTCCCTCAGATAGAACAGAGCACCATTTATAAGATAAGCCCTTCTTGATCTGAGACAGCCTCAGAAGTTAACATTCGGTAGCTGTCATTTGACTTCACAGTAAAAGCGTGCGCTTATTGCTACGCATGTGGCCTTCCACACATGTGACTTAACAAGTGCAACAAGGACCGGATGCAGAGCACACAACATCCTACCAGTCCTACGTTTTCTGGGGTTTTTGATATGGACACAATGGCTCCCACTGCAGGTCTAATGGGAATACACAGTTGCATGCAAAAGCCAAAGAAGAGCTGCTTCAGCCTACCACTTGGTACTATATTTAAGACCGTTTAGATGGCAGCGTTTGAGTGAGTCACCATTTCCACTGTTCTGCTTTCCCTCTCATCTGCCTTCCAGCGAGTTCCCCATCCAGTCCCTATTTTATTCTTCTGCTCCGATGACAGTCTTCTATGGTCACTTTGGGCTGTTCAAACCAAAACACGCTAGCTTTTTCCCTTGCAGACTGAGGCAGGCATTTGATCAATACTGATATCCAGACAACAATGATTTTTATAATGTATGTTGTTGAGAACAAGTAGCAGACTGCACTTATACCGACGACTAGGACCATCTTCCCTCTTCAAATGATCAGCTCATATGGCATTGAGTAATTAATCCGTTTCCTTTTTAAAAAGGACACCATCCTTACAACATCAATCAATGTTGGAACCTTGGTTAGTAATGCCCGTTTATGTCATGCAAAGCTAGGCTTTGCCTTATACCCTGTATTGATATGCATAGTCCATACAAGCCTTAAAGCCCCTTCATTATGTTTTCTTAACATAACCTCCGCCTTCTTCCTCACATACAGAGGCCAGGAGCAGCACATTCGCTATGACCACATCTACCTGGCAGAGCCCAACAGCCAATCGGAGGTGGAGTATGCCGAGATAAAACGACCTCGCTTGGAGATGGGGCCAGAATCTCTGAGGCACTCCACCCACCGCCCCCCACTTCCTCTGGGAGGGGCCGAGGACATTGCGAAGGTCAGGACTCTTCACTTATGTTTTCTACGCTAACCGTTTTGTTTCTTTGCTACCTTCTTTTGTTCAGATCTGTTTTGGGAAATTCAGTGTAAATCTTGAAGTCAAGGGTTTTGGTTGGTTTTGTTGGTTTCAGATCATACAATGAATACTTTAGTTTCTCTTGGCTGCGCGTCAGACACCCTGTTTAGGGTCTCATAAATTGTGAAGTGGGTTTCTCATTATATTTGACATTTTATAGACTAAACGATTAATAAATGAAAGAGAAAAAAATAGTTTTGTCCAGAATGAAGAGGATGGTTAGTTACAGCCCTGGTCGTCGTATATCATTACACTGGCTGCCAGGCTGCGCTTACTCACCCTTTGAGATAATCACCTGCTTCCAATTTTGCTTGCATTCATTTTCCTTTTACTGAGGTTACCCAGTATTATTCATTGTAAACCTTCGGCCAAACATGTCACTAGACATCACATCACAATGGGATCCGAGGTAATGTAATACAGATTGTAGTTACCTTAGAACGCGTATGTTGGCTATTGATTGGAACTGACGAGAACTACAGAGAATTTTGTCTGGCCAACAATTTATTTTTGGGAACAAAAATATTTATTTTTTGAACCATCTTCATAAGGTCCAGGCTTATGACTAGAGTGCATCCACACCTTATATAATGTGGTAACCACATTGCATTAGCCAATTTATTTCCTATGGCTCGATAGCGGTAACATGGTGTTTCTCTCACTTAAAGCCTTTTCTTGTTAATTTGCATATACTACCCACATTGAAATACTCAACTTTTGAAGAATATTACAGTGGAAGTCAATGGGCAGACTGCGCAGCAGAAGCAGACTTCAACTACTTCAGACTATTCTAACCATAACCCTTTTTTTTACCTTTAAACTTTGAAACATTGAACAAGTAATCACATTTTGATGTACAGATTTCCGATATATTCGTTGAGCCCTGGCAGAGCGTGTGACGTCAGCCCCACTCTAGCCCAAGCTAGCTTTAACAAAACTAAACATTTCAGACTCTGTGGAGCTTAAAAACATCAATGTGAAACTGTTATGGTGATTTTTGTTTAACTGGCGTTAAAATAATGAATCGATTGGAATTATACTTGTTCAGCATTTCATTCATGTGTTTCATGAATTAAATGTCCATGTGTTTACATGTCCCATTTAATTTACAATCGGCCCCAATGTAGATTCTCCCCTTTCTTGACACAACAGTCTCGTGTTTTACACCATTTTTAACTTCAACTCGCATACTTCAAGGGACAGACACACATTGGACATACACATGTGCGTCTACTTCTACTGAACATGATCATGTCCAATGTATTATAGTTATTATAGAGTTATAGTTTTTGAGAGTCAGGCTATGGTTTGAGGCTAGGCTATTCATACAAGGCAATGGCATTTGTCTGTTTCTGCACACAATGAGGTAGGCTATAATTCTAAAAAAATTATTTTTTCTCATCATGCGATCTATACAAACGATATGGCATATGAAGGCTGAATGTCCACAGATTCTAACAGTATCAGCCATATCATTCTGTGACCTAAACTAGACGAACTAGCCGTGAAAGAATAGTATCAATAACACACTTCACTGGCAAACATTTTTTTACGTTGCAACCACAAATTATGTCTTAACTTCGTTATACTTATAATAAAATGTATCATACCAATACTACTATGCATAGTACTAATACTGTATCGTACTAATACTACTCATCATACCAATACTATGTATCATACTAATACTGCTTCTTACTTATCTAACTTACTAATAGGCCTATTATACTAATTCTACCTCTACTACTGGTTATTATCATATTAATACTTACTCTACTACTCTACTCTAAGTCTACTACTTATCATAATAATACTTACCATACTACAAGGCCTAGGTTCAAACTATGACTTTAGTTTTGCTATTTGCTTACCTCTCAAGGTTTTTTTTCAATTATTTGACATTGTTGAAAAAAAATGTTTATTTATACTGTTACGCTCGACTTTAAACTTTTGAACTCTGTTCAGCTATTCAACATTTCTATACGTCTTAAACGATGAAGCTTTATTTAACACACCGCATTTTCTGCAGGAAATGCCTTTTCTAGTTTAATATGCTATACAGGAGCACTGGTATCGCGTCCACTACTATGCTCAAGCACATCAAGGCATATAAAACATATATAAAACATATATAATCAATATATATAAAAAAGTTATATATATTTTTTAAAAAGCTGTAAACGTGACAACAATAAGGTCAGCAGTCTCTCTCTCTTCACCTCTTCTGGATACCTTACAGCACATGTGTCAAACTCAAGGCCCGCGGGCCGAATCCGGCCCGCCATGTCGTTTTATGTGGCCCACGAGAGCTTAATTGTCTTAAAATAAAAGTCTATGCTGCTTTACAGCGTAGTCTACAGTGACCATAAACAAAATCTCTCAATGCATGTCGATTTTGTGACCCACAAAATGACTGGATCCTGCCGCTAGATTGAAGTGTTTCCATATCAGCGTTTGACTAGAAAAAGATCTACAAATAATCCTAAAATGTATATGTGTATGCAATGTAAATTTCTGTTTCAACCGGCCCTTTGAAGGCAACCATAATGCTGATGTGGCCCGGGGTGAAAATGAGTTTGACACCCCTGCCTTACAGAGTGTATTGTTAGACACGGCTCTCCAGCAGTCAAACAGAGGGCTTGGCAGTGCTGCGGTTCCGAGGCAGTGGGCAAAACCCAGGCAGTTGCAAAAAGCCAATTAATAAATAATAGAGCTGACCTAGATTTCCAAAATAAAGGCCCCGTGTGATGAAAGGGGACGAGCGGCAGATCAAAACGACGGGCTCCCCGGCGTAGAAGCACTGATGGGGAGATGTTCCCGACATTACACAGAGCACTTCAAACTGCCAGTGGAGGCAGGCAGCCAAGGAATGGTAAATGGATACACGATATAAAGGAGGCTTCTGGAATCACACAGACACACAGACACACACGCACTGAGAATCTGAAGATGGGAGATGGGAAATGCTTAGGAGTGCTTTAGACTTCTGCATGCCTGTTGCAGTCACTGTATATGAGGCGTGGGCCAGACAAGCGAGGGAAGGAGAGATGAAAGGGCAGAGAAGGAGGTCAAGGGTAAAGGCAGAGAATCCCAGCTAAATAGGGGGGGAGGAGGAGTAGAGAGGCCAGGAGCAACAGGAAAAACAACGCGTGGGCCAGCTACTATTAGACGACTTGCCGACTGAATGGATAGTTTGATCGTGAGTCAAGGCACATTGTTTACACAGCCAACACAAAAGGGAATTCCTTTACTCACACACACACACACACACACACACACACAGCACTCGCTCCTGAGGTAACATCAGCTCCAGCTTTGATTTAGCCTGCTGCGTCTTGATGCATAATGGAGAACAGGCCCTGCCTATGGCTTAGTCACACACAGCAGAGCAGACCTCCTCGCTGGAACAATAAGGGGCCTTGTTTTCCTTCCCGAAAGAGGGCTTTATTTGGCCTGATTTGTGGCCTGCTGTCTGAGCCTTGCTTGTTGATCAGCCATGGTCACGGTGAATAGGGGGACCGGGACGAGCCATGGGCACGTGCGTCCGTCTGTGTCTCAGGAACAAGAGGCCAGAGTGTTTAAGGGGAGAGGAAGAGGACGATGACGGACTTTCAGTTGTTCACACCTCTCAGCTGCGGCCGCTCCATAATGGTCATTGTGTGGGATGGCGCTGTCTATGGCCGTGGAATAGTGAGGCTTTTGTGGAGCTCTGTGAAGACGAAGGCCGACTAGAGCATATGTGTGACTGGCATGGAAGACAAGGAGCAGCGCTCTGAGCGGGGGTCCAGGTATTTGTTGTGTGCCTGGGTAATGTTACCCTAAAGCCTGGCCTGCTTGGCACATGAAGGTTGTATTTTTATATCTGCAGTCGTAACACTCGAATGGCCCGCATCTCGTGATGGTCTGGCACGCAGTGTTCAGCCATCAGGGACAAACAAGCAGGCATCACATTCTAGCAGCCAATCATCTGAGCCACCATTTTAGTACTAAAGTTCACGTCACCCAAGTATTATTTGGTTTGGGAAAAAAAACTCCTTTACTCCTTAAGCTGTACAAGGCCGTGGCGTGACAGACACACAATTATTTTATTTTTTTTCCAAACCGATTTGGGTCCTGTTTGAAGCGAGAGAAAATACATAGCCCCGCTTAAAATTACATTTTTAGATTTTTGTATTGTGAGGCGATATGGCCATGACCTTCTATTACAGTATATGTCATTTTATATCATCATTTTATATCATCTTTTATATCATCTTTTATATCATCTTTTATATCATCTTTTATATATCACAACAATGTAGCCCAGTGGTTTTTCGGGAAAGTTCTAGGACAATACATCTCTGTAAGCCAAATGTGAGTGAGTTCTATCCTTGAGGACCGAAAAGTAAACAGCTCAGATTGGGTTGTTTTGGATTTCGGCCATGACGGCAAACGTTGCTTGTTATTATTTTCAGCCAGGCTTTCCTTCCGTTTTTTTAATGAGGGCAAAGCACTTTTACACGCAGGTGGGAACCACACCGTGTCTGTTCAACAGGGCTGCTTAAGAATGCTGCCAACACATACATTCCTCAAGTCGACAACGTTGCCCTTCGTCCTCCGCGTGTCCTCGCTGTTCAGAGGTTTTTTTTGCATAAATAAGATTACGCAGACCTTGGTATTGGGTCCATGTACTGCGTTGGAAGCAGGATAGCAAAATATCTCCGCCGGTGGGGACAGGACGTAGAGAAGGTTGTCCGGGAACTGGAGGGGTTGCTGGTTGGAATCTTGGATCCTCATCTGAAGTTCAGAGTCGCCCTGGAGCCAGACCACGTTCCACTCCCACTATGCTGCTTGTCCCACTGCATGCCTGACTGCATAACATGGAAAGCGCTTGGCGTGTTTGTAGTCTTTGTAGTTTTATCAACGTCTTACCACCTGACACTACCTGCGATGTTTGGTTCATACTTACTTAATATATATTTTGTATGTTCTATACTATAGTACCGGACCTAAGAGGACCCTTTGAAGAAGGCTGCAGTTCAGTCTGATTCGGAGGGAATTGTGTGTGGGATCCTTCAAACACCTTAAACTGTGACAAATTTGGATTTCTTACCCCCCCCACACACACACACACACACACACACACACACACAGTGTCAACTGTTGCCATGACATGGTGGGCTCTGAATGCGACCGGTGTTGTTAAGGGTGTCTCATCTGTGCTCTGGATCAGAGGGAGGTTGTCATCTCTTCTGTCACTCACT
>OMNS01020760.1:2757-14826 GCA_900303225.1 Laemonema laureysi | reverse complement strand
GGGTTATATCGGTGGTGCCACACACACACACACACACACACACACACACACACACACACACACACACACACACACACTTAAGACTGTATTCCCCCACGGGGTCGAGGAGAGACAACACTTGGACAAGGGCATGGGGGTGGAGGAGGAGATCCATGTCTTACCTCAGCGCTACCGCAGCATCCCATTGCAGTCAGGGTTAGGTTTGCGAGGAGCTAAACGCTACAGCACACGAAACAATAACCCAAACTTGCAGGGGAGTTGACGGGAGCCTATACGTTTGCCCTGCATGAATTGCGCAGCGCCAAAAACGGTAGCGGGTTTCTGTAGGCCAATTCCGCGCCCGTTAGGCCGACACGAGACGCAGATCCCGTCCAGAACGCATGCTACTGTGTCCCACCTTGCTCCCAGCAGGTATGGAGCGGATTAATAGTTTAGGATTTGTCGCACCACCACACTTCCTGGTGGATTGTGCAGGTGCAGCCGGAAAAGGGATGTAGCATCCATTCATCTCATTGAGCATGCGCAGTAGCCGCGGCGAGATAACGGGATGATGGTGGGACGTCGGTGCCCGCGACCAATAGACCTCTGTCTCTGTTTACCCATGGTTTACCCCCGTTTGCTAGTGGTCGAAACCTTCTAGGACTATTATTATGGGCTGAAAATAAAATGACTCAAGCTGTTAAATTAATACATTAAACAAGCAGTCCTGTAATAGACAAAATGATTACCAGGGAAATATAATATCTTATTATAGCCCTATAATCTATTCAACAAAGTAATGCAAAAAGGTTGTCGTTCGTGACGACAATAAACGGCTTGTTGATGTGGTTGAAGTTTGTTAACGTAAAAGGGAAGTTTATATTTAGACATTTTCCTCACTTAGACTTTTGTAAATACAGTGGGAAATAACATGAGGCCTAGGCCCTACATGAGCAGCGGTGACAAAAAAACGTATAGGAGTTTGACAACCTATTGGAAACATTTATCAACAACCATAAAGTAGGCCAAATACACACACACACACACACACACACACAGAGTGCGCCCATAGTGAGACTAGGCCTACCGCTAAAGTCAAACGTGACATAAGAAGCATGAAGCATATTCGACCGACCATTCACTTTTGACATAAGTAAACAAAATTGCATGTGACTGCGACTATGGAGGTGTCTCTTACCCTTCTCCTGTAGATTTCTTGCTGGGATCCCAGTGGCAGTCTCTTGGGGTCCATCTTCTAGGTAGTGCCAACATTCTGTGAGGACCATAGCGATGCCACACAGATGCCAGGCTTAAGGGAACACAGGCAGCCATTGTCCTATTGTTTGCTGTACCAGGGGGAGAGTGTGTGCGCGTATGTGAGTTACAGGCGCACACGCACACAAAAAACAGAAGAGAGAAAGCTTGTTTGTATGTCGCGCGATGTGTGAAAATAGTATATGCCTACAAATATTACATGCAATTAAAAAAAACATTGTAACGAGCCAAACACGTGGATTGGGCCATTTTTAGAGCAAGGTTTTACATTTAAATGTAAATTCTAAATGACAACGGATGTATAGTAAATGATAGTGTTTGTCGTCATTGTATGAATATTGACACCCTTTTTAAAGGTCGTATTTTGTATTTTTGCAATGTAGCGTGTGTCCACTAGATGTCAGTATTGTCTAGCTTTTGTAAAGAGACGACGGCAAGCTCTATTAAAAGCAATGAGATGGACAAACGTTCTCATTTTATGCGAATGATGTCTTCTCTTCAAATGGTTAGACGTTTTTAAGATCTAGAAGAGTTCATAGATCATTCTTGTAATTGCATATTTTGAATTGTACAGCCAACTTTAATGGCACGTCTTGAATCCAGTTTGAGAGGCAGTTCGTTGGTCGCATCGTTTCGTTAGTAGTTTGTGGCGTTGTAGACTATTATACTACTACCAAGTAACGTTACACGGGTCAGGAAGAGCTTAACCATGTTTATTCAGCAACCCTCATACATTGTAATTAACCACTTCCCCATCTCATGAGAGTCTCAATTGAAAGAAGAGTTAGTCGCACCCTGTATAGAAATAGTTTATGCAACTTCCCTGAGCAGCCCTGGAGCGTCCCTGGAGTTCTAGCGAAATCCAAATACACAAAAACACAAAGTTGAATAAATATGTTTTTATTTATGAAGCGGCAAGTGTTACTGACTGGCGTAGATCATCTTTGTTCTGCAGTCACTCTCTGATTGATGCATGTCAGTTTCATTTCACATAGTAAAGGTGTGCAAAGGAGGACTTGGAAGTCATTCTGATAACTAAATTTAACTACACTATGATTACAGCATAATCTGCTTGTAACCCATGTTAAATAACGCACAAGTACTGATCTGGGGTAAAGGTACATCTGAACCTCGCCCATCGCTCCAGGACGACCAGGACAGTCTGGAGATCAGCGTGAATCGCCAACTGGAAGGGGAGGATTTGACATTAATATGAAAATACAGTGAGAGCACCATCTGGAGTTAGACTCGGGTCATTACATTTATTCTAGCTTATTTTATAGACTTAGGAGCTGCAACTACAAAAACAAAATGCTGCATGATGAAGTGCAGAGTAGCTACAGCAATCAATTTGATTTAAAAGAGAACCAAACACCCTGACCCCGCCTTCTAAAAAAAAAGCTTTACGGTTTTGTCATTCAGGGGCACGGCTGCTGGCTCCCTTGCATGCCCCTGCTAGTTTGTGATGACATGAGCACAAGTACTCTAGAACAGTTTGTTGAGTAGTGCCATTATTGGAACTTTATACAACAGTTAGTTCCGACCAAGTAATTTGCTAACATGATACAAAGTAGCTGGCCTGAGGTAACGCACTGTAGACCTACACAAAGTAGCCTAGCAAGCTAGTGTGCCGGAAAATGTTTGTGTTGCTTGGCAACAGTCCCAGTCCAGTTTCGGAACAGTTTCTATTGGCGGAGCCGCGGAGGCCAAATAAATGATTATATATATATATATATATATATTAATTTTTTGTAATCATCTGTTGTCACGTATTACTATTAACTAATAAATGGCACTTGTAGAACTGTTGTATAAAATGAACATCACACTCGAGGTTGTGATGCACTGAATATCAGCACGGCTGTGATCATCTTATTATCTTATCTCAAAGTGGTGGCCAACATAATGACGGTAGTGGACATCAAAGAGGGCTTGACGAGAAGCATAACATGGCATCATGAATGAACATCAAAGTGCTGGTACCGGCATGGGCTTTTGTAACAGAGCAAAATGGTAGACCAACACCAAGGGGGCTTGTGTTTGTACAGCAGGAGATCATACTAGACATCAAAGTGGTGTTGGACCAGATGAGTTCTTGTATTAGACAAAGTGCTGGAGATGGACCAGCGTGGCAAAACGACAGTTCCAACATCCAAGTGACATCCAACGTCACCTGCACAACATCAAGGGGCTGATGTTGGACCAGCAGGTTATCATACTGGACATCAAAGTAGGGTTGGATCAGAAGCACACATTATTCATAGATATTTCCCAATGTTTGGCACCCATCTACCACCTTTTTTTTTTTTAGAGCTACCGACTGATTACAACTTTTAAATATTATTTTGATATTGGGTATAATTTTAAAGATGATTAATCTCATCTAACATTTTTATAATGGTTGAATTGTAATGGTCATTTTCATCATCATCATCATCATCATTTTCGTCTGCTTATCCGAGGTCGGGTCGCGGAGACAGCTGTTCCATTGTTAATGGTCATTTTAACATTTTTAAACAACATATGTTCATTCAAATACAACAATAAAAACCAAACGAATAAAACCATCAAGGGTTTAATTAAAACATGATTTCTGTTAACATTCTAAACGATATTCATCAGCCCACACAACAAACAGGCGGAGGCACCGCCACCACCTTCAATCACATCGCTTAGGAACTTAAGCTACGACAGGCCTGTCCACGCACAACTACTGGTTTAAAACAGTACGCCAAACAACACTTGTATGGTCTTCGTAACCTTGCGGTTAACCTGGGAAACAAACGAACAGATTTTTCATTAGTCACACATAGACACACCCGTTAACCGGAAAACACCCACGTTCTGGTTCATTTTCTGAAATATTATTAAGATTAGCGTGTTTTGGAAACAACAGACGACTAAAATATAGGGAACCCTAACGTTACCTGCTTGCTTCAACAGACTGAATGAAACAGCGTGAGCAGCAGACATCAGTGAGAGGAAGTGAGCGTTGCGCAACAGGTGACGTAATTACCACGAAGGTGACCTAATTAGTCAAACTACGTGCAGGTGCGGCACCTCTGGTGCGCGTGAAGTCGGCCATCTTACCTCGGTGTCCGCCCGTAAATACAATAACTAACGTGAATACGTATCATGTTATTATTCAGCCTACTGATACAGAGTTATTCATTCAGATAGGCCGACGTGCCATTAAATGTTAGGGTATCTTGCTCAAGGATGCCTACAGGTAGCTAATATTTATGATGATTTTCATGTTTTTTTGTTTTTTTTTTACTGCATACTACATGTATAAGTGTAGCCTCGTCTTTTGTTGAGAGTCTTATAAGTTCCTCTTCTCAGTTGTTCTGTGGAGGACTAAAGTCGTGTTCATTGTTATCGGGCCAATTCAATTAGATTAAAAAATACATTGTCATTGCCAAAGCACTAGTTCAAACTACTATAGGGCTTTTACAATCGAACTCCTGAACCACTAGACTTATCCTCCCCCTATAGTTAATGTATATCATAAATATAAAAATATTATTATAATATGGTTGCCAATTACTCTTTATATGTTGGCCTACCCTTGCTTGATGGGCTGCTGCTCTGTGCCCATATATAAATACATACAAAGGACTGCTGGAAAGTAGTGCTGGGACAGGAACCTCCAGGCTCCTACTACAGGAGACTATTTTTACAGTGCATTGATTGAACCAAAAACAAAACAAGATGGCGACCCTTGTTCAGCCACCACTGGACAGATAATAAAAGTAGCTATTGATCTGTGGCAGACTCTGGCACAGCCACAATGCCGTCTATCCTGTAACCAGAGCCGTGATTACATTTCAGACAGGATCTGGTTACAGTATGGTATTTTTCCTTCCCATTTGTCTGTATTTCACCAGGAAAAAACCCTCAGCCATTGTATATCACATGCTGCTAGCCTGTCACACACATTCCAAGCAGCCATCTTGGTGCTTTTTCACTATTACTGGTTGCTTGGTTCTTCTATAATGCTTGGTCAAGAAGAACCAAAATGGCGGGCTTTAACTTATTTTATGGAACTTCAGATCATGATTGAAGCCTGTGTTTTACAGTAAAGTACTGTATAAACTACAGACATTGGGGATCAAACCCAGAGCCTTTTGCTTGGGGGTCAAACACCCTAACCACTACTAGACTATCTTGCTGCCTAACTGGTCTGTTCTAGACAAGCCATAATGGTCATTAGATCGAATCTGGGAGATGCCCGGCATTGAACCAATGGCCTCATACATGCAGAGTATATAAAGTATATTTATATATTTTAGATGATGTCACAGAACTGCTAACCAATCGAGTCACTAGGTAGCTGACTGTTTCTAGTCTACGCACAATGGCTCCTTGTGTGCGTGTGTGTGTGTGTGTGCATGCGTGCGTGCACATTTGTTTTTGTACTGTAACAATTCCTACTACATGCATGGTAGCCTTGATTACATCAGCACTGATGATGTCATGTCTAATTCGGGCCTGATCAAGTGGCTGTGAATGTCCGTCAACCACATCATGCTAATCATGCCTTCTCCACACAGAGAGAACAGAGAGGGAGAGAGGTTTTCTAACAGTCATTATGTAAATCCTATCAGCGAGGGTTATAGGTACCACAACACTGACAGGGATGTGCTGTGATTGAAGTCATCCCTCCTCCCCCTCCTCCCCCATGACCTATTCCTGCTTGTTCATCATTTCCCATGTTGTTTTTTGTGCCTAGTAGGCACAGAGACAGGGTTCTTGCGGGTGACTTGTGTTGACATCATTCACCCTTCACCTACTTAGCAGGCCAGTGGAAGCCAGCGTGATTCCCTCTAGTAGAGAGAGGAGGGGGGGGGCAACTGTGATTTAATAATCAGACATTATATTATTCATATTATATTGTATATTAAAAACGCACAGGGTCACATACAACCAATGCAACTTATTTCTGTTGCTTTTAGTTTATAGCCTTGGATTCTGAATCTGTGTATGATGAATGGTGCCTGTAATAAGCTACTACACTAAGCTACTTGTTATGGACAAACTGAATTGCCACAAGCCATGAGGGTAAAAAGATTTGATTTCTCCCCAAATCAGAATAACACCATTAAGTCCTTCTGCTGTTCACTGCAGCTACAGTCCTCTGTTGGGAACTTCCTAGTACAAGCATAATAATACATTTTAGTCATTTTAGGCTTCCCAGTTGAACTACATTATCCACATTGTTGAGACATTGCAGATGGGAGATGCTCAGTAACCATGGCAATACCTAGAGCTATGTTTTTACTATAGACATGACCAAAGTGTTTCTCTTTTTTATTCAACAATACATGTCAATCAGTTTAGAGGCATGGGCTGGGCATAGTAGGCCTGTGACTTTGGGATAGTGTAACTATTTGCTGCTAGTCAGTTTTAATAATAAGCCTAATCCTAAAGCATTCAAATCTTCAAGTACACCAAACATTTCAATCTCCTTTTCCCCATTCGTATTAGAATGTCAACTATGTCCAAAGTGTGCCTTGTGCAACCTCTTGTCCAGCTAACCGGAATTTTCAAGATGCATTCCTGTGACCTTTTAAGGTGTCGACTGATACGTCCAGATTCTACTCATGTCCAGAGTCTAACTGGGACACTGTGGGCATCCAATGGGCATAGTGCTATGATTGTGTACCGGCTCCAGATGTTGAGTGGATCTTTAAGAGTGATGTTTTGACTCTCAACATGCTCCACTAGGGGGTCCATGTACACCGGCTACACTCAAATTTAGTGACCGACAGTAACCCCAGCTTCTTAGGGCGGATGTAGGTAAAAAATCGTATCCAATATAAAAGCCATGGTCGTATAACAGATGCCTCCCCTTTTCTGAGCCGCAGTGAGAGCTTGTTCTTCACCACTGGATAACCACTGGCCAACACAGTGGATTTAACCACGCAGGGATTGAACTGCCGACAAAGAAAAGGTACGCTTGTTTCGTGGTCGTCTCATTGTAAACAATATGTTTATTTACCTCTAGAAATATGGACAGCGTAGCCCAGACTACTTGGCCAATTCTATTTTTCGGAATGCATGTCGAAAACAGAATATAGACCACTTCACTTGTATGTGGCATCAGTAGATTGTTTTTTTATTCGCGTGTTCAATTCATTCATTCTCAAACGCGTCACTACAAATTAAAATGTAGATGGGTCTTAAAAAATCCGAACTGATTACGTCGCTTAACCAGATGTCAAAAGAAGTGGCAATGAATCGGGAAAACAAACAAACAAACAAAAGGAAGTCTCTACATTTGAGGTAAATTAATGTGTTTATCTGTGTTGTCACACAAAGTAACATTATCCAGACAAAACAATTGCGGAAAACCATCGGGCAAGTTTGTCCGTACTGATGCCAACGTTTAATAGGCGTGCGTAAAAACTGTTGGTATATTTAAAGCACGTGTGTTTTATTGTAAGCCACCAGGGTGCGCGCATGTGTGTTTTCATGGAATTGAAGGGAGGATACATCACATCCGTAGTTTTATAACTCAATTAAAATACAGAGACAACTGTTAAAACCCAAACCAGTGGGCAGTGCAATCAGATTTGTCAGCTGTAGAACGTACTTACATTTTCAGGATAAACCAACAAATATTTGGCAAGTAGCCTAGACTACATCACTGCAACATCCCTACTACGGCATGCCGTTTGTTTGATTTCCTGATCAAAGTTCAATATAAAGCCTATTGCAAGAATTGATCATTAAAATGTAGAATGCGTGTGCGAGGTGAGATGGGGGTGTTTTTAATGGAAAACAATGGACTCCCACTCTTCTTTCTGATTGCCCCCTTTTCACACCATGTCCCGACATATTAACGACAAGTAGCCTCCCCCTTCAGAATGCACCTCTGCATCCGAAGACCGCAGATCAAAGTGTCCCTCGTATGGGCCTTTTGTCTTATAGCTTCTACAACACCTCCAACACACACCACGTCTCAGAGGAGACGAGGAGCGCGGATCGTGCGAGTCTCATTCGAGGAGGAGAAGTATAGTAGGCGTATAGTGTTGTCGTCGGGTCTAACCTTTGACCGCAGTACCTTTGAGCTGTGCGCTGGCTGGCCGCCCTGCGGGCCGCCCTGCCTCTTTTACCAGCGGCTAACGTCGCGTCTTCCTGTCATTTTCAGCTGAGAACCGCCGGCGAGTGGAAGTCTGTCCGAGGGGCAGAGATGTCCGTCCGTACTCAGCTGGGCTTGCTCCTCTGGAAGAACTTCACATACAGAAGAAGACAAACGGTGAGTGTATAATATGCCCCGTTTTTAGTTATTTATCTACTTTTTTCTTCAGTAGGCTATGTTGTTGTTATTATACTACTTAGTAATGAATTAATAATTAATATTAATAACAGCCTGTCCAATTACAGATGAAAACTTAAAAATTAACTATATGATGACGTTGTGTAAACGTAAGAGTTTTACTATTAGTTTACTCTTATGGAATTGATCATGTATGCTATTACTTATTGTATCGCATAGGCTTATTAATGTTCAGATATGGCAAGAACTAATCATTTATTCAGCATCCCTCTGGTAAATCTGACGTAGGCCTATGCCTTAATGGTGAATTATTAAATGGTGAGGTGCAGTCATGTTTACGTGCAGGATCGCTCTGAATATCCAGGCTGTTGATTTCAGATGTTGTTGGATAGTTCTATTAGTCACTGGCATGTGGAGAGCAATACAAAACATTACAGACTTACTCTGTCTCATAAAACTCTGACCTGAAACTCTAACCTGACCTGAGGCTACATTGGAAACAAAAAGAGAGTCCTAAATTAAAGGGAAAATGTATATATTCTTTTTTCTCCATTAATTCAGTTATTGTATATGGATACACACCTTAATATAGGCACCATTGGCTGTCAGCTTTTTCACATTCATGTGATAAATCAAATTAATAAATTTACTCAACATATTTACCATATAGGTGAGTGCATACCTGAGTAGACCTCTAGTGCCACATCACAGATACTTGAATAAACCAATCACTGAGAAGGTGAAAGGTCACAACCACAGTGTTGCCCACAGATCCTGATTGTTGGTCCCCTGAGAGATAGGTGGTTTATGAATGCTTGATCAGCCTGATCGGCCATCTAGCTGGGGTGGGTCAGGGTCTGAGGTACAGGGGCATGGATCCCTCAGCAAGCCCCATGTTGCAGTTGTTATTGTGAAGGCTAGGCTGCTAGCATCGATCCCCCTGCCACGGCCATACATTATGAATGAAGACACGCTAATAAAAGGATGAGCGCTACCTCTGGCTAGCATTGGGCTCGCAGACAGAATGGGGTGATGAGGGGAGGGTTTTTTAAAAGCTCTGTCTGTTTTTGGTTTTCACTCAAATGCGAATTCACCCTACTAAATAATAAATCCATGCCAAATGTGTTATTGACTGGACACGCAACACAACACAACTTTTGCTTGTTGCATTCAACTAAAATTAAGCATTTTAATGATAGAAATCAAACTAATTCATATGTGCAACATAACATACAGTTTCCCCCGGGATTAATAACAGAATATGAATCCGAAATATATCCAGAAGAAAACGAATATGCGGCTAAGGACCTCCTGAACCTATACATGTTAAAACAATGTGCATGTAAACGCATCCTTTTATACTCAAGCTTCTTCCTCCCTGTTTGTCTTCCAGCTCCAGCTGCTGATCGAGGTCATATGGCCTCTGCTCATCTTCTTCATTTTGATCGGCGTCAGACTGAACTACCCTCCATACGAGCAGCATGAATGTGAGTACACACACAGGAAGAGATCGTCGTCATGCCATTACAAGGACTTTTGTCTCTCACACACACATATAAACTATTAGCACTATTAGCATACACGCATCGTTAAGACACTTACACTCAGTCACACATTGCAATGCAAAATGCTTCAGAGGCCGGCTTGTTGACTTTCAAATGAAGCAGACGATGTTCACCCTTAGTCGCTGATCTCAGTCAGCTCTGTTGCGTTTGCTTTACTCCAGGGATTGGGAAGCTTATCACTTAGCAGAGCCATAGAAAATGACATGGCTTCTTGGAAGAACCAAAGAAGATTTGACAGAATTGTCATTTTAGGGAAGATATTGGACATGACCATTTAGGCTGGAAAGAAGGATGCTCCCCTTTCTGGCATTTCATGATCTACTCTGATTGTAGATCGGTAAATGGGTGATGAATTTGACCTAGAAATTACCCATGGCATAAACTATTTTATAATTGTCTTTCTTGGATACAAAGCTACATTTTCATTGGACAAAATCACAAAATGTAAAATGTAGCTTTGTATCCCAAAAATAAAATTTTATTTTAGTAATGCAATCTATTTTCGGGCTTGTGGGTCAACCATGTGCAACCGCATACGACAATCACATATCTAGAGCCATGCGTTCCTGACCCCTGCTTTAGCGGTTTAGCTTGCAGTGAAAAAAATAAACTACAATCCTAACTTGTGGGTCCAACGGCCATCAGTACTTGTAACCATGGAAGGATTGATTGTTCTCCTTTCTGTTGTTGAGCTAATCAATGTCCTGTAGAAAGTCCAGCAGTGTAAGATAATGTTTTTTGTGTGTTGTTGCTGCTGTATTATTCATAACCGCTACACAACCAGAGGATGCAGAGGTTTTATGTTGAGAGCATTATCATGATCATGTTATCATATCATTATTGTCATAATTTGATAAAGCTTTGTGATTTGACTTGGATTTAGTGCTGCTCCAAGCGATTTTAAGAACATATTAATTCACCAGAAAACATGCCTGTCTCTCGTGCCAGTTATTGTTTTATCACTTCAGTTTATTGGTCTTTGAGGGGTTTATCAGAGGCCCTTATGGCTCATTGCAATCTCATTATCAGGGAAGCGTAAGTGACACCTAGTCGAGGTCAAAGAGCTGCCAATCTCACATTGCCATCTACAGAGACAGAACTGCCCTGTTAGGCCTGATCGCTAACATGCTACAACTAGCAGTGGAGGTGGCTGGGGTTGGGCTTTTGAACTTTTCCCATTAATTTAAGTGACTTCCCACTGGGACTTGCTTATAAAGTGTGTCATCTTAAACCTAAAGAGAACCCAGTCTTGTATTTGTATATATCGCCCTACTGTGTGTGATCTTGAGTGAGTTGAGTTTGGGAAAAAGCCGGTTTTCACTTCCGTCTGTTGGAGAATTACTTCACTTCCATGTGTCGGAGAATACTTCTGCTCTGCTGTGATTCATAGAGCATGTGAGCCCAGGACATGTCGTAACAGGTCTCTTTCATGCCTGACTTCCACTTGCACGCAGACCATACCCACACACACACACACACACACACACACACACACACCATACGCATGCAGCATGTTAACAAAGGACTGATCCATCTGACTGACGACAAAAGATAACAGGTAAAGTGTGTCGGCGCACCATCACAACAGAGTTGTGTCTCTGTAAATACAGTATAGTGTAGTCCATCAAGGGCATCGCACCTTTAAGTCAAGAAGGAAAGTTGGCCATAAAACATTCCAGCCTCATGCAGTTTATCCTGGTGTGGAAAACTGTGTACCCTATCATGTCATAAACGGACCCATATATCAAACACAAGCAGCTTAAACGGGCCTCGTGTGGTTGTGTGTGCGTATCACTCGTATCTTATCACCTCTCTGCTCAGCAATGAGCCTGTTGGCAGTCCGAAAGGTGTCCCTGATTGTAGCTCTACTTTCTATGCTCCCCAGGGGAGAGAGGAGAAGAGGTAGCTGAGATGTTGTTAGGGCAAAGGTTCTGCACTGGAGTTGAGCAATCAATAACCCCCCCCCCC
>OMNS01020343.1:1136-12528 GCA_900303225.1 Laemonema laureysi | reverse complement strand
CACACTTTTTAAATGTTCTTACATGCTCTGCCCAACCTTCTGTTTTACATCTTGAATGTTCAAAGATGTCCAGTGGTTTTTCAGAACAAACAAGTCCTGTCAGGTCATACATGGTCTTCTTAAGTACTGAGCCAAGCTGGAAATATAGATGACACTTAGCCTAATGTTATTCTGCACTAATTACAGCAAAGAAAAGTGTTAATTAATTAACTTGCGTCACCTTAAAATTGGTCCCGGAAACATCAAGATTTTGTAGACAAGGGAGACAAGTGAGATACCTGACAACCCTTTCAGAGATTGGATTGTCTATATGAAACAGAGACAATCCTGTTACAGCTGTACAGTGGTTACTATTATGTTAGGCTATTAATATTTTATTATATGTGGTATGAATATATTTGTTATAGGCCAATTTGTGGAACAGAATAAAATAATAATAATTCAGTTTTGAACTTATATAGGCCATTATAGAGGACAATTGAACAGTAGCTGACCAGAAAGATCCAGAAGTTGGAGGTTGTCAAGTCCTTTCTTGAACATCCTGATGGGCGCAGTCAGTCTTTGTAGGCCAATGTCTGACAGACAGTTGCCGCCAATGAAAAGTTCAACCAGCGATCTGGGGAAAACAACATGATAAATATGTAATGTAATGGTTCAGCATTAATATTTTATAGTCCATCCCAAGCTTAAAGAGTTGTATTACCCAGTCAAGGAGCTGTTGGTCAGATGCTGGAAGATCTCATGACTATCTCCAAGCCGGCAGCCAAACAAATCAAGAGACTTCAGACTATGAAATGTTTTGATTTCACACATCCTCTCAGACAATAGAGGAAACCTGTAGGGACACATATTAGGTTATATTAAGTCAGATGAAGCTAGGGGGATAGAAAAACAATAAATCACATGTAAGGTATAATCTAAGGTAATACCTATTCCGAAGACAAAGAGATGTGAGCACCATGTCGCCATACGCATCATTGAATACTTGCAGTGCTTTGGGGCCCGTCTCTTGATTGGAAAACACACACTTCTCTTCAGTGGCAGCAAAAAGTTTCATTCCTATTTGTTCAGGGAAGTCTAACAGTGAGTCCACGTGGTGTATGTTTTCGGCTATGAATTGAAGAGAAATGTCGAAGAGAGACCTCGGAGAATATTGTAGATTTCCCTTTGCATTATACGTAAAGATAAAGTGTTCTTTTTTCAACAACAACGGTTTTGTTCTTCTACAGGAGGACACTGGCTTTGGCTCAGCAAGCACGATGTTATTAACCCGACGAAGCTGTCCTCCTTCTCGGATATAAAGTGCACTATTGTCAGGAGAAATACTGCACATATTTGTTAGTTGTTTCTTCTACAAAACAGAAATGAAACGTAGCTGTCTTTGCATGACAGGCGAGCAAACTAAAGATATAATAATAATACTTGTTATATAATTGTTAATAATCAAACTTGTTAACTGCCTGGGTCTGAGAGTAAAGGCATCTACCGCTAGAGAGCCGTGTATCAATATTATTTCTTGCTACATTATTCTCTAATCTTAAACAAAACTCATACATGTACTACAAGCATCATACAATGTAGTTCCGGTAAGCTTCCGTGTTTTCCCCATGTTTTGATATTTTCAACATCAAAATAAAAGTTGGATAGTACATATTCGAATTCAATTCGAATGTGTTTTATTATCGGAACAACATAGGGATACATAGCAGAGTAAATATTATTTTAATTATTTGACTCATACCAGTTTCAAACGACCTCTATGCGTTTCGTTTGGCTGTCCAAAGTATACATTTATTTTACTCTGAATACGTTTGCAACAGGAACAACGCGTTTAGCTACAACGCCACATAACACACAGACCCGAGTCAACTGATACTAATAGGAAGTGAAATAATTTTACAAAGTTAATTATTGTGCAAATTCTATTTATTCTTGGAGTTCATACACTCTATTGCTGCGGCTCGTTGACTGCATGATCTGGACTAATCGAGCAATCTAGCTAAATGTATGTTGATTACTAATGGTAGGTGGCCTGTTTAGCATCTAGTACTGTGTGATATGTAGCATAGAGTTAGATCAAACTTGGCTATCAAGCAATATTTAAAATATCTCATGACCTTACAATCAAGCAATATTTGAAATATCCCCGTGAATATGTCCAACAGAAAGCAAATTGCAACATGCATCCACAGTCTTCACATTCACATTCTGTTTTACATTCCGCAGCTAACTTGGCCAAGTATTGCTTACGTGTTACCCTTTCCTCTGAGGACATTTAATACAGTCCTGATAAATGGCGACCACAAAAGATCCCTTTGAATTTCAAGGTAGGCTATGTTCTCTCTCTCTCTCTCTCTCTCTCTCTCTCTCTCTCTCTCTCTCTCTCTCTCTCTCTCATATATCTGTCTTATGTATATATGTATTATATATATGTATATACAACTCTGTGTCATCCTCTGTGATATTTCTTTATGTTGTCTACGTACAATGCAAATTATAACAATTATTTGATGTTTATAATGTGGTGTTAGAATTTGAAGAGGCAGAGAGTCTGTTGGAGGAAAATAGGGATGCGACAACAATCAACATTGAAGATGTGAAAGAATCTCAGAAACGAAGACCAAGAGTGAATGAGGATGAGGAAGACTTGCTCACCAATGATGACAAGGCAGAGGTGAAGAGTAGGGTTTTATAGCTGTGTAGTAATGCCACAACTTGTTACACAAATATTGTTTTACCACAAATACATAAATGCTGATTCACTTCTTGTTCTATATTTATTCATTGTAGCTTCTCTCCGGAAAAAAGAGAAATGCCCCTTTCTGGACATTTGAGTACTACCAGAAATTCTTTGATGTTGACACCTATCAGGTAGTCCAAGTCATTAGTTCTACTTGTTTTGAATACCATTCCAGAATGTTCTGTCAAATGTACTTGTTTAGAGAACCACTGTTACACTCATCTGGGTGCAGTTGTATTAATGCGTTACCATCATGCCTTTCAGGTCAGGAGTAGAATAATCGGCTCAGTACTGCCGTGGCCGGGAAAGAACTTCATTGAACTTTATGTCCACAGAAATCCTGACCTCTATGGTAAAATATATTATATTTAAATGTTTTTTTTTCAACTTTTCAACTCAAACTATTTTACTCAACTCCTGGTTGGCTGCAACAACCATTTGAATGTCGCTTTTGATGCTTTCAAGATATGCGGAGAGGGAGTTAATGAGATGGGAAGGTCACTGATCACAGTGGACAGAAAAGCAATGGAAGCTACTGTGCGTCTGATGCAGGATGTTGCTGTTTGCAGGGCCCTTTTGGATCTGTGCCACCCTTGTGTTTGCCATTGCTATCAGTGGGAACATAGCAAACTTCTTGGTGCATCTGGGCAAACCCAACTACAAATACGTACCGGAGTTTCGAAAAGGTAACTTCTGTTTGGATTTCAAACAACACTAACAACACTAAAGTGGTTTCTCTAAAAGACGACGTGCTGGGGGTGAATTCACACTCGGACGCCAAGAGTTCGCTGTAACGCGATGCACGCTGTGTCACTGTGAAGGGGACGGGACTATTAGGGGCAGTGCTGGGCTTCCCTTTGAAGTTTCAGTCAGTTGAGTTGGTTGGTTCGTTTTCTTTTTTTCTGTTTATGGATTGAAAACAAATTTGTGGACCATCACCAATGTAAAATAACACAACATTTGTGTCAAAACTAAGTGCTAAAGCAAATATGGTGTGTGTGTGTGTGTGTGTGTGTGTATAGATAGATAGATCTATCTATCTATCTATCATATCATATCATATCAATCAATTGTTATGAAAGGGTGCTATGAATATTATTTGTGTCTCTTTGTTGTGATTCTCAGTGACCATTGCTGCAACAGCAATCTATAGCTATGCTTGGCTGGTTCCTCTTGCCCTCTGGGGACTCTTGCTCTGGCGAAACAACAAAGTCATGAACTTGGTGTCCTATTCCTTCATGGAGATAGTCTGTGCCTATGGATATTCCCTGGCCATTTACATTCCTGCAGTGGTAAGACGCTGTATTGCTAATAATTAGCGTTGATGTTCTTTAATGTGAATAGTTGATTTCTTCCCTTTCTTCCTCCCCTTTAAGCTATAAAGGCATCATGTTGTTGTGTTATTCAAGTTGTAATTCATGGTGATGTATTATTTTCAGCAAAACTGGATTTTATTTACTTTTATATTCACTGTTGTTTTCTGGACCAGGTGCTGTGGATCATCCCATCAGAAGGGCTGAGGTGGTGCTCCGTGTTGGTGGCGCTGTGTCTCTCTGGTTCCGTCCTGCTGCTGACCTTCTGGCCCGCTGTCAGGGACGATCACCTCAGAGTTTCCATAGCGATTATGTTGGCCATCGCGGCCCTCAATATTCTGCTGGCGGTCGGCTCCAAGGTGCGCATCAGAGCCCATTTCCACTTAAGTCCCATGGAATTAAGATTTGGGTCAGATTTAACAAAAGAAACGTGGGGGGGGTGGTGAAATAAGATACTCGGTATCCGGCATCCTGGCGCAGCAAACCCCATCTCCTTTGACCCGTTTGGTCAAGGCGGCGAGCATGGATAGCTTTAGTGATTGGTTTCTACTTAGCTGACCTCTGGCACCTCACTGTCCCCGCCTTGCTTTGACCCCCACCGCATGCGTTGGGACGCTTGGGTTAGTGTTTCACTGTTGCGCGCGCGTGTGTGCGCAAGAGCGAAAGCCACAGAAAATGTATGCTTTTGTTGGTAAGCCAGCTGGTTAAATGCCCCACCTCCTCCCATTCAATGGAAACTTTTAGCGAGCATGAAAAACGACAGGCGGGCGACACACTTCCCTGTGTGAATACAGTCAAGTCCGCGGGCGTATCGGATGACTATGATTATGGGCCGGTAATTAGTCTACATGACTCACTCACTAGGGTCTGAAGAGCTGTCTAAGATGAATGGGAGGGACTGAAAAGAGGCCGTGTGTTGTTCATTATTATTTGATGTTGTTTTTTTTGAATTATGATGCAGCGATAGAAGCCCTTTTTTTGCATAGAGCGCAGGCATGAAGAGGGAGGCAATGCAAGATCAAGATCTGTTCTTTCTGTGATTAATGTTATTTTTCTTTCTTTTGTCTTTATGTGTCATCCAGGCATACTTCTTCAGTTCACCAGAGCCTCCACATCATTTAAATGACTCCTCTGCCGTTATGCCAAACCCAGTCAAACCGATATAGAGACCTTAATGAACACTACAGGGTAAGCAATGCGGGAACAATCCCACGTTTCAGGCCACTGGAACTGTTGGTGGCCTTTCTAGTACAACACACAATACCCCATGTCCTGTACATGATTTCTCCTTTCCAAAGCAGGCATTATTGTTTTTTGGTGTTTTTTTTTCTTCAAATTGCAGGCTCTCCTGTTGCCTTATTAGCGAGACTCGGGTTGCCGTAGTGATGAAGTCATGGGTCGTCTGGATTTCACCCGCACCTGGTCACGCACCGTCTTTTTTGCTATTAAGGGCCAACATGCACACCTGGTGCCACTGCAGTGCCTCTGGAAAGGAACACGGGTTGCAAGTGTGTTATTTCTAATGGGATGGGTTGTGAACTTTCTTAAAGGTAGTAGGATTTTCCCGCAAATCAGTTTCAGTTTGTAGTGTTATCATTGGATGGCCCCTGCTTTGCACACGTCTCGGCCTCAAAGTCCTCCTGTATCTATTGTATCTACATTTTGTATTCATTAATCTCTTGGTTGTGGTTAGTGATCGTGACGAAAGTCATCGTCAAGAATCTTACGGTTTTCTAATATGCAAGACGTTTTCAGTGAATGCCAAACATTAATGATAAGCAGTGTCATGTGCAATTATCTTTACTAAATGTGTTATTATAGATTTGATCAAATCTTTGGTTTCATTGATTTTTTTTGGTGTTAATTTGGGCGAGAAAGGGAGTTTCAATAAAGTAAAATGATATTAAGAAGCTGGTAATGCATTTTCATGAAGTAAACATAATAAGCAGTTGGAGAATAATTTAAATTGTTGCCATACAGCATAATTGAGTAATGAGATGCAATCACTTTAATTTAATCAATAAAAGTCTATAAAGACATCAACTGAACTTCACTGAACCTTGCTCAAGTTATGCTAGAGAAAGTTGTTCTTTAATGTGAGCTACTCTTAAGCCACTAAATCTGAGCTGTTTGGCTTTTTAAATATTTTAGCAAGGGATTGTGACTAATGGCTCAGCTGGTAATTACCCATTTATACATCCAGCTTAAAAGTTGGAAATTGGACATTTGGTGGCCGGGTTTTGTCTTCATCAATCTTGGCTGTCTGGCAGGCCCGTCCAAGTGCCCTGATAGAATCTCCGCCGTCTCATTGTCGTGTTGGCAGGATCTTTAACAGTGGAAAAAGTGACTAAAGTAAACTATTCTTACACACTCAAAAATGTTTTATGCATTCATGAAAAAACATTGGCTTATTTGTGGTATTCTAAATGATGTCCAGTCCTTCGAAGGGACAAGTAGTTTAATTAACAAAATTGAAGCAGAAGAAAAAATGTGTCACTGGAAACTGTGTCAAAGGGATGGTGGCGCCCTAATTAATGGTCATTCTAACCCACGCTTTGAGTTTCACAGGAGCTTGCTGTCAAGGAGATAACCCGGCGAAAGCACTGTCAGTCCCCTCAGAGCCTGCAGCTACGAGGGTGACCAGTGTTGTTGTTAAGTAGGTTGATAAGTGAATAGCATGCTCAGGTCTTACTTATGAGTAGCAGTTTGGGATAAAATGTAATAGTTCCTTTTTTTTATTTGTTTTTTTTTCTTCCAGAATGTAATTATGTATTGTATTATATGTTATCTTTGTGTTGATTTAGAAACCTGAGCATAATGGCCGCATCAAATGGTAACGGTGACAAGGTGTCCAAATTTGAAACTTTAAAGCTTTTGGAGAAATGCAGAAAAGAGAGGGATGATGCTTTGCACCGAGAGAACGTTCTCAGGGAGAAACTCCGACAGTTTGAGTCCAGGTCGCGTTCAACCGAGGCGCTCAAACAGAAGCTCAAGTCCCTGACGAATGACAACAAAGAGCTGAGGAGACAAGTGAAGAGTCTTCGGGCAGACATCGGACTTGAGGCCAGTCCCAAGTTTCATGGGAAAACTACAAAGGACATCATCAATGACTTCCACGAAAAGGAGCGCCAGTGCAATTCTCTCATTGAAAAGGCTGGGAAACTCAGTTTAACTATAGATGACTTGACGTCCGAGTTGGCGAATACAGTAACTTCTAAAACCCTTTTGGAAGATCAAGTACAGTCGCTGCAACAAAACCTCAAGGACATGACAAATAATCAGCGACGTTTGCTGAAATTGTGGGAGGACAAAAAATCACAACGAGAGCAGCTGTCACTCCCAGCGATTTCCCAGAGGCCCGGGCCAGTGATCCATAAAGGCGTTCAAACTGAGATGTCCATCAATTTATCCCAAAAGCTTCCAGTAAATGCATTTGAGACCAAGCCATTTCGCAGAGATAGTGACAAAAGGTCAATGTTGGATAAACACAGTTTAGCCACTTTGGCGCATGGGAACCATCACGACAAAAAGGCTTTTGTGCATGATGAAATGAAAGGGTTTCAGAATTGATGAAAAACATTATTCTAGACAAATGAACACAATACTATTTAAAAGCGTTATACATTGAAGTTTTGACTTGTTTTGTTTAAGTGGACTTGTTTGTTTTGATTCTGTGATTTGTATCCCCGTGTAAATATGTTTTTAGTTTAAACATCATTTTGTAGAAATGTTTTGCTGTTTGTAACTAGTAATTGTTTACACCATAGACTGTACAAAAGGTTTATACAATGTTATATTTGAAATAACTTAATATTGTCCAGTAAATGATGCTGCATGATATGTTACTATCCATTGAGAACAGGCAGTGACACAGACAGCTTCTAGGCGAGGTCCTACAAAGGTCCTTTGAATGCATGAGGCGCGCGTTATGGGAAACAGTTCTTACTGGAAAGAGACTTGGAAGTAGGAGTGAATCAAAGCCACTGCCGTTGTATTTTGGATTTCATTTTCCACCGACATGTTTTATGCAGAGCAAAGCTGTTGGTTTGTACGCAAGGCAAGTATTGTAACTCCACGCGATTCCTTTATAAGCTGCCTTACTTTCTAAACGGCTAACCACATCTGTCAACTTATGCTAGCCAAGCAGCTACTACAAGTGACTACAGCCCAGCCCAGCAGAATGTTTCTAACTTCTCTCTTCTCTTGCTTCCATTTTTCAAAAGCATGATCAATGCTAGAAATAAACGTCCTATCAGCTACTACACGTTTGTTTGTATCATTATAATGCTGTCTGTGTCGGTACTGTGTCTAATAGGTGGTATACTGGAGAGCTGCTGCCAGCGTCGCTTGGGCTGTGCTACTGTTGCCTCCCGTCACAGCCGTGTTCGTAGTTCTCAGCAGATTCAGCCTCTTTCACCCAGTCCAGTGGATATCAGGTCAGCACTCACACCCCGGGCGCCAGACGACATGACCATTCATTTCTGAGTGGAATTTTCTTAGGCTTGTGTTTTGTGCTTTCTGCAGAATGCCTGTCCCTTTTAACCAGTGCCAGTGCCATATTTTCCTTCATTCTGTTATGCGGAGTGGTGGTAGTGGTCGGCTTCTTCAACCTGGAGTACTACACGGGTATGGGATTGCATGGTTGTTTTGAAACTTGTAGACGTGGTGCCTTTGTTTATAACGGAATCCATTGGCATTACAAGCCACTATACCAGTGGTTCCCCAGCCTTTGACTTTAGGGGTAACACTAAATTGTTATTAAGATCTTTCGGGGACCACCTCATATGCAAACAGTAAAAGAGATACTGGTAAATACAAAGAGTGGCAGCGACCCCTTTATACACAATTACTACTGTGGGAAACGGTGGAAAGTAAAGGTCAGTAACTGCTTATTCTCCCAGTGTGTTTATTTAGCAAACACAAATGAACACAAAACGTCAATTGAAAACATTACAAACATATGATGGAATGGACAAAGTGACACTATTTAAAAAATAATAATAACAAGCCATAATACTATATGCACTGAACGATATTTATAATATATTTATTTTCAATTATCTACATATTTTTTCTATTATTGTAAATGTGTCTATTTTCAAGAATAAAATCCCACGTACCATCTTTAAAAAAAACACTGCACTAGACAACATCTTGCAAAAGCAGTAATTAAAAAATATATAACATTTTGTAGCATGGTAAACCTTTTCTGTTTCTGCCTTTCTCTTTGGAAGTGACCCCGTCCATTGCCTGCTCAAAAATTGCCCTGCTGGCTCAGCTTCTCCACCCTCGGCAGTTCATTCACTCCCTGGTCCACTGCATCATGGGGGTAATAGTGGCCTGGTGTTGTGCCATCACCATCGGACCCAGATACCAGAATCTCGCATCCCAGTGCACTCCGGCTGACGGGTGAGAAGACCAGTGTTGTTGTTTTTTTTTAATCCACGGTGCTATACTGTATTTTAATGGTACGCCATATTTTTAGTCGGTTCTTAGTTCTTTTGTTGTTGTTGTTCTGCAGTGGTCCTCAGCTGTGCCTGAATGAATACCACTTTGTCTTGGTCCTGTTGGGAGCCTATGTGGGCTACTGTCACAGTCTGTTTGGTGTCGTGCACAACATGAATTATGTGCCCTTTCACGCCGTCCAGGTACGCAACCATGGTTATCTCCGTTGTTCTGAAGCGAATTACACACTTGCAGGGAAAGCTCAGGAGTCGGGGTGGTAATTGAATTGAGCTTTGTCCGTTTCTTTGTTTCTCCCACCCTAGCAATACAAGTACCTTCGTTTCAAGGGGACTCTCCCTTTAGTGGTGAAATGCAGCGCCGTGCAAGCCCTCTATTTCACCAGGAACTACCTTGGGGTTTACTACTTTTTGGGTGAGTCCCATGCTGTCTGATCTCTCCTGACCCGTGAAAGTCACATGGTCTTCAGCGTAACTTTAATTGGGGCAGATGATCTCACCTCAACAGCCCTTGACAGCTGAGCTGTCATGAGCAATCTGTGCTGTAGGTTCTTGGCATTAATGCACCTTTGTCCTGTTACTTGAGGGTAAACGGGGCTTGTTTGTTTTTTTAAGACGTGTCTTTTTGATCCCTCAACATATTTTAATTTTGTTAACAGGATATATTCCTAGATCATGGATCTGTAACACGCTGAGTCTTCAGTTAAACAGGTTCGTACAGCTGCCTCCTAATAACACAACAGTGTTGGATTATTCCTTTCCATAATTCTTATCCTTCTGTTCTAATGTCTGCTTCTTCTGTTCTCCTTCTGTGTTCAATGCTCCTTTGAGTCCTTCCCTCTGCCGCTCTCTCTCTCTCCCTTTCGCTCTCTCTCTTTCTCCAGCTCTCTTCACCCTCTGGACAGCATTGCTGGGCTTCTGGACCTTTCCATGCTGTACCACCTGTGGATCAGTGGCACCTTCCTCCTCCTCACCTGGTACCTCACCATACTGCTATTCAGGGTGTTCGTTACCGAGGTACGTTCAACAGACCCCTTCAGGGGGCAACATGAACACCTGCCACCAGCCAATGGTGGATAGATTGGAAATTATCTGGGTTGCATATTAAAACAATTGCCTGGTCGGTAGATGTTTTCCACTCAATTCTAAATGTTAATTCTGGCCCCACATTCCCCACTATAGCACAGACATCCTCACTTTTGTTGGAGTTTTATTCTTTGACTCTTGAGCAGCCGACAGTGGAAGTAGCCCTGAACGTGGCCCATGCAATATTACTTGTATGTCTAAGTGCGGCATTGGGTATCATCTGGTATATTTGTTGTTGGGGAGAAACCGAAGCCACACAAAGTGAAAGTGGTAACCTGGTCACATGCAGGATGGACAACATGCCCTATTCTTAATTATGCCATGGATATCCTGTTGTTGTTGTTGCGTAGAAAACAAAGCCACTGGAAGTAGTCCCCAAGCATTAGGAGAATCTTGAATGTGAGCGTCATTGTAACTAGCATGCACACATTCTGTCTTTGAAACATTTGAATTTTTTCTGTTGAAATTTACTTTGCCATTTACAATTAGTTGTTTCAGTCACCAGGGGGCAGTGTTTCTCATAAAATGATGCAGATGAGGAGTTGTAATTCTATAATGGGATCTGGTATCTGGTATCTGTTTTATATTTTAAGTTTAAATTTTCTAGGTGTACAACTTTCCCGTGCAATCCGCGTTCGCTGAGCAAGCCCACCGGTGTCTTCCCAAAGTCCTCACCGGTCAGCAGCCCATGATGCTGAAGGTAAAACCACGCATGGAGAAGCATGCTTCCCACCACCCATTGTACTGTCGTCATTTGGGTAGACCGCCTTAAACATGCAGTTGTGACCTCC
>OMNS01020324.1:1265-15935 GCA_900303225.1 Laemonema laureysi | reverse complement strand
CACACACACACACACACACACACACACACACACACACACACACACACACACAAACTGTTTTATGAGGGAGTAAAGAAAGAATCAAATATTAAACAAATATTTAATGACATTTAATGCCATAACCTTCCACTGAGTCTCTTTTGTCTTAAACATCCTTTGTTATCATTATGGCAAGTGCAAAAGTAAATAACAACTCATTACAAAGGTCCCTTCCTAAAATGCAGTGTTACCCAGCATATATAGAATTCAAGTTATAGGGTAAGGTAGTATTTTGTAACAATAAAACACACAATTACATAAATGAAAGTAAATTCCATTAAATAATCACACTCAATTACGATTTACACACAAAAACAATTGTACAAAGATGTAATACAGGATGATGTCTTTGACATAAACCACACACACACACACACACACACACACACACACTATAGGAAGCAGAGGGGTCCCAGGACAGCAGTAATCTCAGGGAATTGGAAGGAAAGCCCTTGGATGTCGACACCCACGTTTCGAACAGGAAGTAGCTTCATATCACCTCTGTGGAGTTCTGCACTTCCCAGAACCTTCACTAGCAACTTGACCTAGAGCCGAGTTAGGGGAAAAACAAACAAACAAAATGTCAACACAAGAAAACTGTCTTTATTTGAAGTTTCCATAAGTCTGAATCTACAAAAATTATTAACTTAATATTAACTGCCGATACTAAAAGATCCTGCAAAAGCAAAAGCCAGATCTGTCTCACCTCATGGTTGTCCCTGGACATTGTAATGAAGTCTGGACCAATTTCAGTCCCAGAGTCTCCCAGCAAGTGTACAATGATATTGGCTGAATCCATTTTGCAAACTGAGCTGGAGTGATTGGTTGGACAACGGATGGTCACACTCTGGAAGGACGTGAGACTGTGTAACCGTAGAAACCTTAGCTGGACAACATCCAGACCCGCATACTCAACCTACAAGTGAATTGTTCAGTGAATTGGCTTGTCATCAATACAGTTAAAAGATCATTTGAATCAATCCATAAGTGTTTCCACTCATCTTACAGTCTCACTGTTTTTAAACTTTACTCTAAACCAATTAATGTTTTTTCTCTCCTTTCTTTCTGGTTCCAATTTCAGTGTACTGAACTTCCCTGTAAACAACAGGTTTTGTGCTGCTCTGTCTTAAAGGTCATCACAACCACTTCCGGTTTTGTTATTGGTGAAAATGCTGAGCCATCATATTTTTTTGTCATTAGAATCCACCCATTTGATTAATTCAATGATGAACAACAGTGAAGCAACACAAGTGGTAGTTTCACATCCTCTTTCAAAACCTGTAACAGACCATTAAAATGGCAGTGTCTTAAATTCAAGTGTATCGTCAAATGCACAACAGCAGCCAATGATGGCAATGAAACACTTCAACAACACGGAACATGAATAATAATAATAATAACCTATGTAAAGATATAACTAATAATAATTTTTAAAACCAAGGGTGCGTTATATAAAATAAAATGTATTGAATGTTTTGCATTATGTTAATCACAAAGCAACTGAACTGAAATAAATGTGTCTTGCCTTGTCTAAGCCAAAGTAGGAGTTACCTGTGGCTGTTGAGGGTTAATACAGGTTGTTCCCCCTGCTGTAAAGTTACAGAACACCTTCACAGCATCATATGGACAGCCCTGGTTAGGATCCATGTAGAAGAAACCTACAACATACCAACCAATTATGGTGAGCATTAGCATGTGGAATTTATCTTTAACAACCTTTCAACGCACCCAATAAAAACGTGCATTTTTATGAAAGTAATTAACGTCACTGGTGCCCACTCTCTTTCTCGTCAAAGAGAGTGATGTGGACATTTAAATAATCAGGGAAATAAAAACCTATTTAGGGCCCTACCATCATTCAGATCGGGGTGGATGAGTCCCAGCTCATAACAGGTGGTGGCAGGGCTGTCCTTAGTCCCTTGAGGCCAGCTAGAGGATTCCTCTGCATCATCTTCAGGAGATCTCCTGGATAATGTCCTAGACTGCTCAGAAAAGGAATCAAATTAATAATTAATTCAATACATGTGAGAACTGGCCAGCCAGCCACCCATTCAGTCAGACAGACAACAACTACCAACGAGAATAAAACAAGAACAAGAATAAAGCAAAAAATACATATTAGTTAAACATTTTTACCAACTTTTTGTCTTCCTCTTCTTGGTGGTGCGAGGCTGGGTTTCTTCTTGGGTTTCGGTCTGTGGGTCAACCCAGGTCTTAAGAGAGCTCTTGGTCCAGGTCTTAGCCCAGTGCTTTGTCTTGGCTGTGGTTTAGCACTTTTCCTGGGCCTGGGTTTGCCAGGTGCACCTGGTTTACCCTGTAAAGATAAAAAGGTCTAATATAGTGGCCTGAAACATTAAGTCCACATTTTGTGTCCAAAAGCGTCTTATTACATCTTCAATTACAGCAATTACAGCTTTATGGGGTTAAAAATAAACTTTGCATAAATTGCATACACATTATATATTAAAAATGTAATTGTGTTTGGTAAATTTCTGAAAGTCATGTTTTACTGGTGGTCCACGATGGCCCCTCACTCCTTTAGGTCCTCTATTTCCTTGTACACCTTTTATTCCCTGCAATGGCCCAACAACAGGTGCACAGGGAATGTGGGGGAAGACAACAATGTTAAAAGAGATTTCACAAAAGAAAGCGCAACAAAAATGTAATTCCTGAAGATGTCCGGAGTCAGGAGTTAGGAACCTTTTCAGTTACAGTCAGAGCCGTACAACATGTAATTACTTTAAATTGTTCTTAGAAGAGCCAAAGAAGAGTTTACATAATTATCATTCAATGTTTTAAGGGAAGATATATATATAAGATATATTCATTCATTACAAATTAGACCTGACCATTTAGGCTGGGATGAATAATATTTGGTCATATTCCCTTTTGGGCATTTCATTATCTACTTTGATTGTAAATGATGCTATGTGAACAGATGTTGAATTTGACCTGGACATTGTTGTGACTTTGTCCAATGAACAATGTAGCTTTGTATCCCACAAAGACAGATACAGTATTTTGGGTAAAATTACATTTCATTTTGATAACACAATCTATTTTCAGCAGTTGGTCAGCAATCACTGAAAGATCCAAGTCTGGCTCTCCGCAAGTTCCTGACCCCTGAGTTAGGTCAACACCGTACGCTGTATGAGTTCAGCGTACGGTGAAAACATATGTGGGATGGATGCCTAGGATCCCATTTGTGGCTGTTCTATCCTTCGGATGGGATGGGATTGGGCTTATAGGGTAAAATCTTAAGATAACTACTCACCTTCTTTCCCAAGAGACCCTGTAACACCAATAGAAAGGGAATTATCTGATGAATACGGATATGAAATGATAAACGTTTTTCAAAAGGCAGAAGTTCATAGTCACATACAGGTGTTCCTGGGAATCCTTTTCCGCCAGGTGGACCGTGAGGGCCAGTATATCCCTGGGAAAACAATTAAAACATAGCTACATGTGGAGTGTGTGTGGTCGGTGGCTGGTTTAAGCAGCCTTACCTGGCCCAAGTCAGGCTGATTAGGATCTGGGGCTGCTGGGTGAGGCTGCACCCCTGTGGTGCATTGGCTAATCACGGCACACAGGTTAAACCAGCCACCACGACACACACTCGAGAGGAGCGCTAACATGTCAACATCATACCACCTGCTCTGCCTGCATATTCATTCTCAACCCTGCAAAAAAACTCTTGTCTTACTACAACTACCTGTGTCCTGGTGTTGGAGGAACCCAGAAAAAGCCACTTGCATGGCATGTAGTAAGGGAGCTACTGCTACACTACATAAAGCAGAGCCAAACATGCATATAACCCAGTCCTACTCAATCAATATCCAATGGCTAGGATAGCTTTTGACATGCTGGTGGACTTTCAGGTTGTTATGATTACAGCAGTATTTTGGTCATGGAAAAGGAACAAACCTCCATTCCTTTCAGACCTCGTCGACCATTTCGTCCCCGTAAGCCTTGGTCCCCCTAATAATAGTAGAGACAAAAATTAGCAGTTTTTGTACCAATTTGTAGATTTTTCTCTCAAGTGGTATAGGCTTTAGTTTAGTGGAACCTACTTTTGGCCCCTGTGGTCCAATTGGTCCTCGTACTCCCCCATCACCTGGGAGACCCTATGTGTAAAGAGTAGGGTTAGGTCCAGATAAAGACTTTTAATAAGAGATGTAATAAATAATACCACCCAAAACGATGAAATTATATTTGGTCAACTCAATCTGTCAGAGTTTGATGGCAATTTGTCATTGATTCTACGTTTATCAGACTCCCCAAAAATGCATTCATTGAAAATTGTCAAATTATTGAATTACTTTTACCTTTTTTCCAGCAATTGTTCTCTCCCCCTTTTCTCCCCAGAGTCCAGGAATACCCTGAAAAAAATTCAAAAAATGTTTTCCATGGAAAATATCTTTTCACAGTCAAACACATGTATACGATGTATACAATGTGTACAATATGTTATCGTATATTGTTTATGTACCTGTGGCCCCATTGGTCCAGGAGGTCCGCGGTCTCCCTTTCGACCAGAATAACCCTAACAATAATAGAGATTGTTGACAACTACGTCTATATATATGCAAGAGAAATGTCATGTGTCATGAAAATACTGTGGAGGTGTTCACTGTTGTACCTTAAATCCCGGAAACCCATTGTTTCCTCTGATGCCAGGTTGCCCTGGTGATCCCTGGTAAAGTAAACCGAAATAAGGATTTAATGTGATATGCTAAGACTGACCAGCAAAATCTTGACCAGCAAGCTTTCCTTGCACTCTGTCTTTAAATGTAGCCACTGCAACAATATCAATATGTATAATGTCTACATTATGATTTAATTCAACAAAGTCTGCACTTAGCTCACCATTGTGCCAATCAATCCAGGTGCTCCAGGAGCTCCAGTGAAACCAATTCTCCCCTTTGGTGTAAAAAGACGTATACAGGAATGTAAAAACCCAAAAATATTCCATTATTAGTAAACTACTGAACAAATCATATTTCTTGTCATGATATTTCCTACCGGATATCCTTCATTTCCCTCCACTCCTAGTAAGCCATCCAAACCACTAAGGCCCTGGAAACACAAAATTAAAAGATACAGTATTTATTGAAATCATTCATTTTTTAAATCCCTTGAATACTAATTATTTGCTTGTTTTGTGTTTTAGCGTTGCTAAAGGAATACTTGGTTTGAGTATTAGTGTTGCTAACAGGGATACTTGGTTTGAGTACGAGTGTTGCTAAATCAATACGGTTCAAGTATTAGTGTTGCTAATAGGGATACTTGGTTTGAGTATTAGTGTTGCTAATAGGGACACTTGGTTTGAGTGTTAGTGTTGCTAATAGGGACACTTGGTTTGAGTGTTAGTGTTGCTAAAGGGATACTTGGTTTGAGTATGAGTGGTGCTAAAAGGGATACTTGCGGGCTTTCCAGGTCTTCCTTCAGGCCCAGACCTCCCTCTTGGACCACGAGCTCCCTAGAAACACATTTTATCCCATTTTATGTTTTCAGTTATCATGTTTTGATGGATATGAGATGGAAGGAAAGGAAGCAAACAAAATCATATCAATACAAAAAAAAACTCACAGGTTTTCCTGGACCACCTTTGCTTCCTCGATGCCCATGTCGGCTACTTTTCCCCTTTTTAGGAAAAGGAAAAAATATACAGTGGACCTTTGGGTTTGACAGCAGGGTTTCCACACTCTACTATTTGTACTCTACTCTACTATTTGTACTTGGCTTGACCAACACCAGAACAAGAGTTTGGTGATTGTGGGTGTAATGTGTTCTGTCCCTCGTACCTTTGACCCCTGTAGTCCTTTACTTCCTGGATGGCCTGGAGGACCGCCAGGGCCAGGATGGCCTTTGCCCCCTGGAGAGCCAGTGAATCCCAACTTCCCCACTGTGCCCTGAGGATAAAACACACCAGAACCATCTAATTATGTAGCTACCTGAGGAGACAGAGAACCAGTAGAGTCAACTAGGACAGTTCACAAAAGACACACAAATCGCAGGTGACTTACAGCTACACCACGTGTTCCATCCTCTCCCTTCGCCCCCCTTTGACCTCTACTGCCCTGGAAAACAAGGAGGGAGCTGGGCTTTAATACGTAAAACTGCATGGTTAAGAACATCATGACTGTGGCCTGCAGAAACTATGAACACACACCTTGGCTCCCTTGATGCCTGGATGGCCAAGCCAGCCCAGTTCGCCATTTTCACCCTGACATGTGAGAACATACACAACATTAAAATAATTGTATTTTAAAATGCTGGTTGTTTTTGCAGCATCATAATGAATTAACCTTTGGCCCAGGGAGTCCTGATTTCCCATCTGTTCCTCTATTACCAGGCAAGCCCTAAAAAAATCAAGAACACTTTCATGTATTCCTCATGGTAGCCTAAAAGGCTGTCATTAAAGCATAGGGTATACTGTAATCGTTTGATTCTTACTGGTGCTGATGGCCCAATGGGTCCCTGGAATCCAAGACTGCCAGGAGGGCCCTATAAGGCCCAAAATTTCAATTCCATATCATTTGAGTAAGATGGCCACAGGCAACAGTTACTTATTACCAAAATAAAGTCTGCCACTGGTGAATGTCATGTACATGATACGACGATCAAACACCCAAACTCACAGTGTGTCCATGAAGGCCCTTCTCTCCTTTGGCTCCTCCCACTCCAGTGTCTCCCCCTGGTCCGTACCGGCCGGGTGGGCCTGGTGGACCCCTCATACCGAGCTCACCCTGGAGTCATTATAATAATACATGAGCATGGTAACAAGCCAGGAGAACATCAACTCTATTACATCTCAGGACCACTAGGTCTTGAGATGACTCTGACTCGTATCGTGTCTTGTAGTCTAGTTTGTATCTAACTGTGTCTGTGCCCAGTGTCTAACCACAGTGGCAGTGGAAACAGTATTTGCAATGCAGCGATTGACCATAAGTCCTGGAATGCCGTGATTTCCTCTGTCTCCGGTTCCTCCACTGTATCCCTGGAAGAAGAGTGAACAGCAACAGGACAGTGAGAAAGATGGAGGTACCAGAGTGAACCTAAAGTCCTTTGTGTTTTCTGGAGACCTACCTCTTTTCCTGGTGGCCCCTTTGGTCCCTGAGGCCCGTGGCTTCCTTTGTCTCCCTGAAGTCCCTTCGCCCCCCTTTCTCCAGCAGGACCAATCGGCCCTTTCTCACCCTTCCATGTGTGGGAAAAGATTGAATCAACTGTTTGAATATTAAACCATGCGTACGTACTGTACTGCATGTGACGTCAGTGTCTATTGAGATCGGGAAGGCGACGATGATCTCGTGACGATCGATGGTAGAATGGCCGCAACATGACATGAAAAGGTTCAATGTTTTTTTACTCACAGCTACTCCTTTCTGCCCTGCTGTACCCTGGGCTCCCGTCGATCCAATTGGACCCTAAAGCACAGCGGGACTGAATAGTTCTTACAAATGATCAGGATTAACCGCGAGTAACAAGCACGGTAAATGTATAATGTGTTCTCTGGTGACAGCGTGTTGAGAAGAATGTGCCAACATACAGCAGCGCATTGAGAACAGTAATCGGTACCTCCTCACCATCGACACCAGCAACTCCCTTCTGTCCCACAGACCCCATAGATCCCTGCAGAAGCGCACAGACAACCACATAACCCAAAGAAGGCAACAACTTACATTAAAAGTCAATGGTGTGCAAACGAAAATCTCTTTGGATGAGTTTAGTTCAGTAAAAGACTCCCACCTTATCGCCTTTCAAACCCAAGGGACCGGTGGGTCCGTGGGGCCCATCTTTTCCCTTGACAAAAAGAAAATCGAAGTAATTTATGTTATAGTGAATGATTTGTCAAGAACAAATACAAGCAGGATTAAAAAGCCACTGGATAAACACACACAGGAAGATTACTAATGATGGTCAATGTTTGTGGAGGCAAAACTAAGCCTAGAATGATTAACAGTTAAGCAGATGAAGAAAGGCTTACAGGATAACCTGTGACCCCAAAGGGCCCGACTGGACCTAAAGGGCCCTGATCACCTGGGGGTCCGCGGAGACCAATGTCACCCCAAGGGCCAATGTTACCCTGGATACCCTGGAATGAAAGACATAGATAAATATACTGTTGCGTGTACACTAGATGGAAGAATGGATGGTCGGATGGGTCAACAGATCACAGATAGATTTGATTTGAGGGTGTATAGGCCATTCAATATCTTACAGGGGCTCCTGTGTATCCTCTTGGGCCAGGTATGCCAATCTCACCCTGTAGGCTCACAATACACAGTCACTCAAGAGCGTACAAAAACGTTAACCCGAACATGTGATTGCATTAACGCTGTGACACCAATTACTTGAGGTAATTCACTTACTGTTGGGCCTGGTTTTCCGCTCGGCCCATCTTCTCCTCGGCTTCCCTGTAAAACATACACAGTATAAAGCATATGAAACATGACAGGTACATTATTTAGCATATATAGCATAATATGATTTCATGATAATACCTTCAGTCCTGGAGTCCCTGGAAGACCTTTAAGGCTTTCTTTGCCTTTAACCCCCTAAGACAACAGATAGCTTACGTATATACAACTTGCACAACCAACAATATAATGCCATTGTAAACACAAAGAATAAAACAAGGTTAAGGATTTAGTAAAAAGTTGTTATTACACAGCACCCATTTATAAACACTTTTTTGTGTTTTCAGGTCTCAAGACACAAGATACAACTGGTGTAACTTACTCTAATTCCTGGCTTTCCTGGCTTCCCGACCATTCCTCTACTCCCAACATCGCCCTGTTAACAGATGCAAACATATTCCCATATCACTGCCGATGGATATGGTCAGCATCACCAACGGAAGAAGTAGAATGAGTGCTATCTGTGTTGTTGACGATCTGTTCACCACAATGCAACTCACACTCTTTCCAACTGGCCCTTGGACACCAGGACCCCCTGTTTTCCCAGGTATTCCCTGCAACAAATATTTAACTGTGAATATAGTACAAATGTTGAAGTACAAAGTGCATATAATGTGCCTGTGTCCCGTGTATTTACCGTATGTCCAGGAGGTCCACTGTCTCCATTAACACCATTAGTTCCAATCGGTCCCTAAGGAGAAGAGCGATCTCGTATATTTATGTAGTCATCACTTGAAAAAGACTAAATCCAGGATTTGCATTGAATAACAAGCAGTCCAACATAACAAAAGCTATTATTAACTAATTTTACACTACTGTGTGATCTGTGTGATCAACAGGTGATATCTGTTACACTACTCTGTGATCCGTGTGATCACCAGGTGATATCTATTACACTACTGTGTGATCAACAGGTGATATCTATTACACTACTGTGTGATCTGTGTGATATCCACTACGGTGTGAGCTGTGTGATCAAAAGGTGATATCTGTTACACTACTGTGTGATCAACAGGTGATATCTGTTACACTACTGTGTGATCAACAGGTGATATCTGTTACACTACTGTGTGATCTGTGGGATCAACAGGTGATATATCAAGTAGTTTGCAGGTGATGATCATACCAGTGTTCCATGGACACCATCTTGTCCCCTCAATCCCAGATGACCTTGCAGTCCCTGTGAGAAAACATTCATCTGAGACACGATAGTCCATGTGCTTTGTCTTCTTTGAGTTATTTCTTTTGTCATTTACTCAAGGGTGTCTCTGTGGGAGAACCACGGGTCTCTACTTATTGATCGTGTGACGGGTGTATGTGTCATATATGAGAGATGCTCACCTTGAGGCCTTTGGCTCCAGTCATACCTGGGATCCCATGCCTTCCCTTTAGGAGGAGACAACACTTGTTCACGTGGAGCCATTTTAATGATGTGTCGATCGGTCATGAAGATGCAAAGCCATAAAATACTAATACTAAAGTAACTGCGACGTGTAATAAACGTTTATAGGACCATCTAAAATCTAAGTATGCTAAGTATACAGATACTCAGAGTTGCAATATCTTGCATATAAGTACTGATTTTGCCTTTAACAATTACTGACTGGGGGTCATAAGTAAATAACCAAGACCTTTGAAAGGTACATCTTAGAGAACATAATAGCATTTCTCATATTTTGAAGAACAGAAAAAGAAGTGTTGGTACATAGGAACCTTAATACCAAGTTCCCCTTCAGGACCAGTCTCTCCAGATTTCCCCATCTCGCCCTGACAAAAGAATGATCACATCATGGATGATCTGAAGCACATTAACATCTGTTACGATGGTGATTCACTTCTAGTTCATATCATTAAATCATGATGATATAAAACATGTGACATAGTTTACCTCCTGTAACCTGAGTTACTACATTGACTGAGGGTTATATCTAGTCCTACCAGACATACACGTGGGGTTAGAAGTACATAACATTACAGTATAGTGATTTGTTTGTTTTTATTCTATTATTTTCTGTACTTACGAACGGACCAAGGAACCCAGAAAAGCCCACTCGTCCTTCCCGACCCTTTAACAGAGCAACAAACATCAGTAAGAAGACGACAAAGTCAAGAAAACAGTATTATATATATATTTAGGAAACTACAGCACATGTCTTCAACTCACAACATGTTACCCTTCTCTTACCTTTTCACCTCGAGGGCCCGGACGCCCTTGAACTCCTGTTGGCCCGCGATTTCCCTGTCAGAAGAAGGCCAAAATGAACACACACACACACAAAGACACACACCACAACCTTTTCCTTTCATGGTCTAACACTCATTTATCATTTGAAAAAGTCCAACTCCAACCTTAAGTCCGTCTTTTCCTTGTTTTCCTTGTTCTCCAATGATTCCTTCCACCCCCTTCAAACACAACACAACACCGCAGACAAAGGTTGTCACTACTTGTGTGGCCTCATTTCTTCATCAAATCGTTTGATATTTACTTCACATACACTTAGTCCAGGCAGGCCCGTTGGTCCTAGAGGCCCTCCCACTCCCTCTAACCCGGGCGGTCCACTGCGGCCCTTAAACCTGCTTTTACCCGGAGGTCCCGGGGGGCCCTGCGTGTCAACACACACACACACACAGAGGCTGGTTGGACATGAACAGTTGGACATTACAGACATGAACAGGGAGGAAGGACGGACTGAGAGACAGACAGGTGGACAGGATGTACAGATGGAACTCACAATGTCTCCCTTAAAACCTGTTTCGCCCTTTTCACCGCGATTGGCTTTAGTACCCTGGTGAAGGAAGGCCCACACACACACACACACACACACACACAGCTATATATTTAGTCCCTACCACTGGGAATGTGTTGATTGCTTTGGATGTTTTGATTGCTCTTCATCGTTCATTGTCTTCATTATTCATCACATGAATAAGAAAATTGCTTGAAGTAATCTTACGGGATCACCTGAGGGTCCAGGGTTTCCTGCTTTCCCATTGTCTCCCTGAAATAAAATCCAATAAATACCTCAGACGCCAATTCATGGCATGATTCAGTATATTGCCTTCCATTCCAATGAGCCAATATTGCACTGGAAGCTTACAAGCCCAACATCGCTGCCTCCGAGTTGTGATTAGGCCAGTAATTGACTCGAGCACATGTACCACATGTATGGGTTGAACGAGTGTGTGTTTTAGTGACTTACATTCGGTCCTGATATGCCCGGGTCTCCTATTGAACCCTCGTCGCCTGGATTTCCCTGATGGAAGACCATAATATTAGATAAGATAAAAAAGATAAGATGCACTCTATTTATTATTTATTAACACAAACAGGGATTTATAAATTATGAAATATACAGAGGCCTTTGGAAAGTTGATGACTTTACAAACTGAGTGTGTTGCTGATGGCAGAATGTTGGTGAGTTTTATTATTATTATTATTAGTTGTACTCACAGGGTCTCCTTTAGGACCCGGAGGACCGTCTGGCCCTGGTTTTCCCTGTTGGAATTAAGATTAATGATATTAATATTCATAATATTTTCATTTGAGCGACATCGGTACAAAAAGGATAACAAAAAGATGAACTGACAAACACTGACAATCTCTAAGCTGTTTTTAGACTTTGGTTTCAACATTATAGGACTTTGTGAATTGATTTGAATAGTTTTCATGAATGGAATGGATGTAGATCATTCAAGATAAACAAACGAACTTGATATTTCCTCTTGTTTTACCTGAGGGCCACGGACACCAGGGAAGCCGACCATCCCACCAGGACCAGCTTCTCCCTGAGACAACGAGCACAGTGTTGGGGGAAGGAGAGACACAGATGGACAGACTGGAATATGACCCCTTATTGCATGTTTTACCTGAGGTCCAACAGATCCCCTGAGTCCAAGCTCTCCTGGCTGACCCTGGACATAGAAACATTCAAGTTCAATATACGTATATTGAACTGTTATTTTGAGTGAAAACTTTATTAATAAAGTTTTTGTTTTCCCTTACTGGAGCACCGTTGACTCCTGGGACACCCTTTGCTCCCCTGGGTCCTAGTTTGCCCTGTCGAAGAAGTGACATTCATAAATGCGACACCTTTCTAAATCCATAATCAATAATGACATTGACAGTATGGGACATCTGAGTGATCGCTGTTCACTGATCGCTCACCGGTGGGCCTGGAGATCCAGCAAACCCGATTGCTCCTATATCTCCCTGAAACACACAGGAGGTAACAGGTAATGTATGAACATTAGCAACAAATACATTGAAGTGACTGCAGGAGACTAATGTCTCAGCCAGGGGGTGGTGATGGTGTTGTCTACCAGGGGAAGTGTCACCCACCGGAGGTCCTGTTGGGCCTGGAAACCCGGTTGGGCCTCGACCTCCTGGTATTCCCTGAAAGTAAAGCACATCCACATGAGAGACTCTCGAGGACCATGTGATGATCGAATGATCTAATCTCATATTTTGAGACGATGGTTCATCAAACTTCAGCTAAATCAACACCAAACTACTTTTTTTTTCCGGACAAGCAACAGCCTGGCAGAAGCAGTCAGCAAGGGAGGGAAACGTGACTTACGATGTATCCTGTAATGCCAATGAGGCCGTTGCCTCCTTTGTTTCCCTGGTTAAAAGGAGCACAGCGCAGTCAGGAAGATCCCTTGAGTTGATTACATACACGCCTGTCCGTCTGGCGCCAGATCTCACCTTTTCTCCTTTAGTTCCTCTGTTCCCCTGTGGGCCAGGCTCTCCTTGATAACCCTGTGGCAAAGACATGGGCCAAACACAACCCTACTGTAAAACAGCACGTAAGCAGAGACTGTTTTACAGTCACTTATACAAGCACAGAGTATTGTACTAACTGCCATGCATTGCATTGCAAGGAAGTGTTTTAACATGAGAAGACTTCATTCTTACCCACTCACCCAGCTCCCCTTGGCCCCCCTTCTCTCCACTGTATCCTTTGGGGCCCTGGACACAGAAAACAAGGGGACGGTGTCAAGAGATGGATGAGATCTCTCTCTCTATCATGGCAAAGGCAACTTTTAATTTGAAAATGTGAAACTCCTTCTTGTTGAAGACTCATAATAACAAACAAAAACCCACTGGAAGTGTCTTACTTCGATCCAAAGCACACCAGTTGTCCCGATGCAGGTCTTTACTTTCATGTATATAACTATAGAGGAGGCTCGTAGTTTATATATCTGCCTCACTTGTTCTCCTGGAAGGCCTGGAGGGGCTGGGTCAGCGTTCTGTCCGGGGGTCCCCTCTGCTCCAGCTCTTCCCTGGGGTCCTGGCATCCCCTGTGGCCCGGGACCTCCCTGGAACACATACATGATCATCCCAGTAGTCATACTCCAGCTTCCTTCCTAACACATCACTTAGAAGAAAATGCTCCAAAGCGTCTTTTTCGGACAACACAGGCCAAGAATATAACGACTACTGGCTGAAACCAGATGAATCATCTTTCAGCAATCATTTCAGATATTTAATACACTCCACCCTATGCTCTTACATTACTTAGAGGCACCGAAACCACAACTCTATTACCGGTTCAGTCATAAATGCGAGGTCTACGCCTATCCATGGATGCTGAAAGTTCCTGGCTGCTGATGAACATCACATACAGATACCTACGATTTGCCCTCGGTCTCCTTTCCTCCCTTGTTTCCCAGTAACGCCAGGCGGTCCCTGAGATATACAACACAGCTATCATAAGTCAAACAGAACCCTCCTATTGGATTGCATGGTACACAGTTATGACTGAATAGCTGTCTGAACAGCTGTGTTGCTCGTGTCATTCATCTCCCACTCACGAGAGGTCCTTCGTCACCAGGAGGTCCTGGAGGCCCTGGAGCGCCTTTCACTTTCTAGTGAAAATAAAAACAACAAAAGTCAGGAGTGCGCATATATAATGATGTGTAAATAAATGAAAGACAGCCATTGATAATTCAATGTTTGCTCGTGTACTAATGGAAACGCCTACCGGCCAAGATGAAATCAGCTTCTTGTAGATTTTCTTTTTCTGCAAGATGACAGGGCAATTATCTTACACTGGTGTCACCGATGACCCTGTGAACCCCAATGGGCTTTAAATCAAACCCACATTTCAAGTGTCCCTGTCTAGTTCAATTACAGCATTGATTTAACACTGCCAGGGTTCAAGGGTTCAATTCCCACTGGGGCTTCCCATCCTAAGAATGTATGCCCACA
>OMNS01020250.1:1141-11901 GCA_900303225.1 Laemonema laureysi | reverse complement strand
TCGGGCCCCGCGGACAACCAGCACCACCTCCCCCGGCTGCTCATCAGCAACTTCGCCAAGGCCAAGAGGCGGTCGGCGGAGGACGCGGCGTCGGCCAGCGCCGACCCGCGCTTCAAGAGGGACCACGCCCGGCTGGCGCCCGAGATCGTCTCGGCCGCGCAGTACCGCAAGTTCGACGAGTTCCAGACGGGCATCCTGATCTACGAGCTGCTGCACCAGGCCAACCCCTTCGAGGTGAGCCCCGCGCTGAAGGAGCAGGACTACCGCTGCCACGACCTGCCGCCCATCCCCACCCTCTCGCTGTACTCGGCCGGCCTCCACCGGCTGGCCCAGCTCCTGCTGCAGCCCGACCCCATCAAGCGCATCCACATCCAGGAGGCCAAGCGCGTGCTGCAGAGCCTGCTCTGGGGCCCGCGGAGGGACCTGATGGAGCAGCAGTGGGAGAGGGTCCTGCCGGGCGGAGGCGGGGGCGGAGCCGTGGCGGACGGAGCGCGTCACGAGGGCCTCCTCAACTGGCTGGACGTGAAGCGAGCGCTGCTCATGATGAAGTTCGCCGAGCGCTCCCTGGAGCCCGAGAGGAACGCGGAGCTGGAGGACTGGCTGTGCTGCCAGTACTTCTCCTCGGCCCACCCGCTGTCCCTGTGTCACACCGCCGAGCTGCTGTACTCCCTCAAGTGACCCGAGAGAGAGAGAGAGACCCTCAGCCTCTCTCCTCAAGACAGAGAGAGAGACCCTCAACCTCCCGTTTTGTAAAGAGAGAGAGAGAGAGAGAGAGAGAGAGAGAGAGGAACAACGATACCCGAGTCATGGATTTGTTCTTCGGACATTTTAGGTATTTGCTGTCTGGATCGCGGAAAACAACACAAAAAAAAGACACTGGACTCCGAATCATCAGAAATAATGTGAACCTGCCCGCACATGCTAATGCTAACGCTAATGCTAACGCTACATGCATGACAGCCCGCTTCTGCCTTCCCATGCGCCATACATATGCCCTGATGTAGTTGTTCTCTGTGGTCTCGCTCGGTTTCACTGGACTAACTGGACTGGCTGACACTCCCCATGTGGAATAAGGAAGTGTGTGTGTGTGTGTGTGTGTGTGTGTGTGTGTGTGTGTGTGTGTGTGTGCGCGCGTGTGTGTCGCAGGCCAATTCGGACTAATTGAGCGAAGGGCGTTCAAGAAGTTGAAAACAAGTCGTCTGATCGGAGCGTTGCCATACAGAGTCGCCGTAGCAACCAGGCCAACTGCCGCTCCGTCACATCCGATCAACTAGCTAGCGTACGTTAGCGCTACCGCAACGTTATGACGTTTATAACATTTGACGTATTCGCTTTTTTATTTTCTTTACCTGCTACCCAGCTCAGCTAAAGTTTTCTGATCAAGCGAATATACACCAAACTACACCAGCGTAGTTGAGCGGAAAACGCAGCAAACTGCTTGACAATTACTGGTCACTTACTGGTCACTTACTGGTCACTTACTGGTCACTTACTGGTCACTTCCTTCGCGAAACAAGACTGCAAAAAAATGTCTTAATCGGAATAAACAAAGTCAACATCGGACCACGTCAGCCCGCTCCCACTCCAGTGTTTGGTTTGATAAAAGGATATTTTTGCGGCCCTTAGTAAATAGGATGACAGGGTTGTTACAGTCCTGACGATACACTTCATGTTTGCTGTTATAGCTCGAGTCCCAGTGCCTTTTTGTTCTCTGTGTGTGTTTGCAGGGGTCGCGAACCGATAATGTGCGTGTTTATATTGGTTTTCTCTTCTCGACAGATCTATATATTTGTGAAACTGGACTTTCACGGAGTGTTCTGGAAATAAAAAAAAGACAGAACTTTGTACAGAAATTTGTAGATGATTTGAACGAGCGTTTAGCCCAAGCAGGTCTTAAAAGTTAAAAAGAAGAAAAACAAGAAAAAAAACACACAACTAAACTGTGGATGTAGCAGCAGTTAATATTTATGACGTATCATCTGTTGTCCTGTAGTAGTCACTGGAACGTTGTTTGTTCAAACGTGTAGACGTGTAGCTTTTTGGGGTTTTTTCCCCGTTTGTTTTCGGAGCAGACGTCCGTTACTCCAAACTCCCTCGCCTGCGACGGACTCGCTAGAACGTTCTAAGTGACTTCTCTCCGGTTGAAAGTGTCGACGACGACGACGTCTTGTGCTGCTGCAATTGTAAAAACACAAACAAAATAAAAATGTCCACAAGCTGTTTTTCATTTGTTTGTGTTGAGATGAAACGTCGTCGTGTCGTTCAGTACGTCAGTACAACGTGTAATTTGTGTGAGCATCACCATCATCAATAAACTGCATATATTTTCTCACAATTACAACCGTGTTCAATTGTTTGTTTGCTAACACGCTGTAGGCTCCTGATGGCAAATCAAAACTATTGATGTTCTTCCACATGACTCCCGTCGTAGAGCGATATGTGAAACGCTCCAGTGGTTACTAATGGGATCTTTCTTCATGAGTTAGTAACCGCTTACTGGGAATATAAAGGCTATTACTGTCCACCGTGTGGTATAAATAAATACATTCGATTTGACTTTACTGACATTGACAAGATCCACGAGTACGTTTCCCGATCTATACCCTATTTGTGTTCACAATGCAAGCCCTAGGAACCATTAACATCGAGACCACCTGCTTCAGGAGCAGTGGGAAATCCTACATGTATATTTAGATATTCTATTCATCCAGACTTTCTTTATCCTCGCACACACAAAAAAGGTTTTGTATGTCATCAAAAGAAAGTAAGACTAAATCGACTAGATCGACTAAATGGTACTTTGAGCTCATAATCATATCGTGATATGTATCACGTGTAGAACAATTCCCCACAATTATCGGGATAACACGTGTTTCCATATCGCCCAGCCCTCGCAGTAAATAATGCAGACAGGGTGGTTGTGGTTGTGTCTCCGTGGGTGGAGATGGGAGGGGGGGGAGAGAGACCACAGACTCCAGACGGGTGGCGGTCCACGACTCCGCCCGTCTAACTTTCTGCTTCACATCATCGCTTCAAAACCGCTGGATTTCTGTCCCATCATAGGTGGAGCCGTGTTGCCATGGTGGCGGTTTGACCAATAGAAGGGCAATCCGCGGAACAACACCAAGTCAGTCACACGAGAAACATTTTATGTTGCTCTTTATTACGCGCCGGCACACGCACACGCGCGCCACGCGCACACGCGCGCCACGCACACACGCACAAAATGACTACTTTTTATATTTTTCTCTGAGACAGACACATAAAAAGACAATACATTGTGGAGCAACCATAAAAGAAACTAAAGCCTTGTTTGCAAAGTAAGCACAGAAAAACGATTCCACTGGGCTTTACCCATCATAGTTCAAATGGTCTAGAAAGGTTAAATCGACAAGTTTAACTAGTACCCAAGTACACAACCTCCAAGTTCCAAGTCCAATTTTGGATTACACCCCTCAGGTCAACACACAAGTCCTCCTCTCAAGCACAGACTGAAAGACCTCCTGGCATGATTCGCTGACGAAGTGATAGTGTGCTGTCTGCTGGTTCGGTGCCGGCGATGCCACAGGTAGGCCGGGATCTGCACCTGTTTTACAGTCCATGAGCCGTACCCGCATATGATCAATGCACGACTGGACTCTCCAGTACTTAACAACACTGGCGGACAATTTATGTATTAAAAAAACTTACAAACATTACAAACACTTATTATTGAATTAAATATTCAATAAAGCTTACAGCTGTAAACTATTGTTTTCGATGTCTATCCGACCAAATAGTCTCCTTGGATATTTATGGCACGACATTGACACCTAGTGGCCAAATAATATAATTACACGTTATACTGACGATTTGAGCGATCACAATGACAATGAAAATGAAAAAATAATTGTTGAACATGTCATAACAAACCATGTTGTAAATCAATGCGACGTCACAAGTGGACAGCTTTTGAAAACGCTCGTCACGATGACTACCTAACAAGTCTGACGCTGAAGGGGCTCTTTAACACGGTTGCTACACCGAGCGACTACGCATTTTACTTAATACTTGAAAATACACACGCAGTTACAAGTAGACAGAGGTACCAACACAGGATGTGATCTTTGTTGACAGTGACATCACAACTGAGGAAGTCAAGCCACCTCGTTTAATAACCAGGCAAATTAACTCGGCCTTGAACAAACGGTTACAACGCGGACAACGTGATCGTGGGACCGCGGTCTATTTATTTCAAAGAAAAGGCGCTAGATTCCCACCAAAACGTATTTTATTAAACGTTTTAACCAATCGTGTGCCTTGAACAAACGTACAACACGGGGTGATGAATTTGCCAAACTTTATTTGAACATCAATTGAAGCACAGCGTCAAGTTCAACATGAAGTTCACCTAATACCTAAAATGAAAAATATAAAATCAAGCAAATTGAAGTTCGATTCAGACCATTCCCGTTATTGTAATCGATGCAATTGGCCATGACAAAAAAAAAACACCAACTTAAAACGCTTAAAGTCATACTTCTTTATCATCATGCCAAAAGCACAACGCAAGCAGTAAGAAAATACAAGTCACAGCGTCTCAGCTTTTTAACTTTAATGTTCAGAATAAGCGCCGACACATTCGCTTATGGTGTTCAAAGGAGAAGTCGTCGTAGTGGGTTAGCCGGGGTGGGTTGACAGTTGTACTTTGATGGAGCGCCAGGTCCTGGGGTCCAGGACGCTGGGCGGATCAGCCCAGACAGGAGAAACAGGGGTCCCGGTGACGGTGGCGGCCTCCTGTAGGTCCTCAGGGATGGGACGGCCGGGCTGATTTCCGAGGCTTTGTCCTCATTTCTTCTTGGGGTTTGGAGGGTCGACCGGTAGCCCGATCTCCTTGCCACGCAGTTTCAGGCCTGTTTTGCGGAAAAGGGTTTGCGAGGGGGGGGGTCAAAGGTCAGACGAACGCCGCATGCAAAAGAGCTTGTATTTGATGGAGATGATTCACGTTATTTTGTACAATAAACTGGTCGCGTCGAAGGGCTTCCACACGCCTCCTCCCTCGGTGACTACCGGGAACTACAACAATGGCGGCGGTGCCGTATTCCGGCTGTCATGCACATGCTCAGTGTGTCAAGGCGTGACGGGGTGACCTCACCGATTGCCCGCTCAATCTTCCCCATGACCTGGTTGTTGGGAATCGCTTTCCCGCATTCGTAGTCTGCGATGATCTGTGGCTTCTCGTTGATTTTCTGAGGGGGGAAAAAACGACCACGACGAAAAACATGGTTTATGTTTAGTCCAATCAGATCACAGCTCATTTAAATAAACAGCCTCTCAGAGCCAATCAAGGACTCTGCCGTTTCACCTGCACCCCAGGTTGGTCCCGCCTTTTTGACGAGAACTGATCATTGATCATTGTTATTGGGTGTTTTTGTTTTAGCGCTATGACTCCAAAAGATACACAACGAATGGCGGTTCACTGAGCAGGAGTTGCACCAGACCACAGTTATCTTGCGGTTGCACCGAGAGCCCGTTGTGTACACAGTCTCCCAATAGCACTGATTTAGTCGATGGAATGCTGGGTTGGGCAATCGGTGTGCGTTTTTTTGTAGCACAATAACGCGAGCGTGGTTCAAATATCGGACATCGTCCGAGCCAACGTGAACCTCGGGAAGGGCAAACATTCCCTGCATTAACCGCTTCTTTTCATCTGGGCTCAGGATTTTCCAATGTCTGCATGATGTCCAACCTGCTCCTTGACAGCAGGGATCTGTCGTTCTGGATTAACCGGGCCCAGCCGGGTGCCGTGTGGACCAGCCGAGACAAGCCCCCTGCAACGCATTGGGAGTGTCCACCCAGCTGGGATGGGATAGATTGGACCAGTGTTTTTCAACGCCTGGTGGTACGCGAGGGTACTGCAGGCGGTACGTGGGATTTTATTCTTGAAAGACACATTTACAATAAATTATAGATAATTGAAAATAAATATATATATAGTATTATGGCGTGTTGTTATTATTTCAAGAATAGTGTTGCGTTGTGCATTCCATCATCCGTTTTCCATAATTTTAATTTGCGTTTGCTAAATAAACACATTGGGAGCAGAAGCAGTGTTGCTGACTTCTTCCTTCCACTGTGTCCAGCTGGCCGTGGCCTTCCTGCAGTACTACAAGTGTACAAAGGGGGCGCTGGCACTCTGCTCAGCCACTGCGTGTGTATTTATCTATTGTTTACGCGAAAGGTCTTGAGGATAACAATTTAGCGGTCCACCGAGTGGACCCAAGTCAAAGGTCGGGAGCTAACTGGGTTAGACTAGCGGTCGCTACAGTCACACTGGGTTGGTTCGTCGGTTGATTGCAAAACACACACATCTGGGTGGACACTTCCACTTGTGACGTCACTACAGGGTTAACATGGGATCCAGCAGTCCTACTATGAACATCTGGGGTGAGACGAGTAAACGTCTAAATAAATAAAGAGACTCAACAAATCTAGAGCATCCACCAGAGCATCGGCAGTTTGAAGACTTTTCTTAGAGCAAGAACATTACAAAAAATAATGATTTTTTTATTTTTATTTTTGAATAGACGGCCAGACTCGATAAAAATCATTTAAAAACGAAATACATTAAAAAAATTCTAAAGCGACAGACGGATTAAAAGGGCCGAGCCCATTGGTACTCACAGTGGCCAGGTCCTTCTGGGTCATGCCTTTGTTCTGCCTGCCCAGCTGGATCACCTTACCCACCTCCAGAGACACTCTCTGGTGGTGGAGCTCCTCCGTCTCGCGGTCCAGCTTGGCCGTGTTCTTGGTCACCAGGTGCTGCTTGTTCTGCCCCGCCGCCCCTGTGGGGGGGGGAGAGAGAACCAAGACGACGCTGAGTGTAGTGGCGTTTGGCGCAGCGTCAGCGGATTTCTACAAACCGCCCGCCAAACGTTTTGTGTCGGCTCCTCTGTCCGCACTCTCGTTCGCTGCAGCTCTTTAACTAGGTCACCTACTGCGCCTACTGTACCTACTGTACCTACTGTACCTACTGTACCTACTCCAATTTCGATTGTATGCCTTTGGTTGTTCTCGGCCTAACTCACAAGTTGCGTATACATGTAGGTTATGCAGTGTTGCTCCTGAGGTGTTTTTTTTTTTTTTTTTACACCCATAAAAATGGTCGTTTGCTTAGCTGCAACAACATGCATGCAACAGACACCAAGGCTGGCATGATGTTTTGGATCCAATCTTACATTTCTTGGTCGTCTCCAGGTCCTCCCCGCGTCTCTGAGCAGCATTAATAGCCTGGAAAGAGCATAGGCAAGCACAAACTTGAAACGTGTCACCCTGCAACATCAAAACTTGTTTTAATTGCGCGTCACGCTTCGTGGGTCGTGATCCGGATGACGCAATATCCTGTTCACCTATACGGCCCAACGTGCGGCATCAGCAGTGACGGGACCTCGCTAGGGCAATACGTCACATCTGCGTAATAAAACAAACCTATCGCTTGTAGAGCAATTCAACAAAACATGTGATGTCATGTTATGTCTTCAAACTAAAATTTAAGTTAAATATCGTCCATCAGCTGGCCTCTTCTACTACCACATTGGATTGCTTTGCAATGTTGGCCATCTTTCACCACTGTAAGATTAAACAGTGAAGAAAGATCATCCATTATTATTGTTGTTATTATACATTATACGGTTTATGTGGTTGTTGAAACACGCAGGGCTTCCTTTGCGCACGCTTGGTTATGTATTCAGTTTAGTCATGCTAGTCTCCCGTGTCCGGGTAGACCAGAGGATATTATTAACCACGACTTTAGGCCCGTTTGGCCAACATTACAGAGGACTTATTCACGCTGTGGGTTATAATGCGCAATAAAACGCGGATTTCCTTTCGTTATAAACTCTGCAAACAAAGCGAGGTTGGGAAATCGCGACTGAACCAGACCACGCATCATAACACCGTCTAAATACCGTCTTTCCGTTTCGTTTTAATGGGTTTATCCGGGTAATCTTATTATATGCCACATTTTGAGATCCAGTGGTTCGTCTCCTTAGTTTATATATTGTGTTAAATATGATAAATATGACATTTTACCTGCTTGGATTTGGCCTGGGCAGCGGTCGGACCCTTCTTCCTCAAGACGGTCACGGTGTCCCAGTCGCTTTCTGCCATCTTTACTCGGGTGTTTTAGTCGGTATACGTGAGAAATAAGTTATTTACAAGGACAGATGTTCGCTATGTGTGCGTCTTAACGTAGTGGCACACGACTATGCGACGATACTTGTGGGAAAACAATCGCTTCTCTCCCTGGAAGTGTCAGCGTGCTTCTGTAGCTTTATTTAAAATGGCGTGTCTGACAGTCACAACAACACGGCGGGACCCCAGCGACCCCTAGCGGTACAACGCGCTTTATTTCTTGTTACTGGCCATTACGTCATTGTATTTTCTGTTGTGTTTTTTTTAAATAGAAATGTAGATCTTCAAAATGTCAAGACAACACTAATTCAACTTGTTGCCAATACTAATGCATTTATTGTATCGATGTTTGATGAACACAAATATTTGTTTCAGAGGTGTCTGTTTGAAACATGATGCGATACAAAGTCATACGTTTATCAAGTAATTCCCCTGTTGGTGAACACTTTCCCAACTTCCATAAACTCAAACTTTTCCCAATGCAGAAACAAAAAACAAAAATACAGACAAACAACAACAACAAATGAAATAAAACGAAACAAACAAACTGTCACCATAGCACGTACAAATGTTCGACACAACTTAATACAAACTGAGACAGCCCACACATCTTTCGACTCTCAAAATGGCGTCCAAATCAGTTTACCAGGCACAAGACATCTCAGAGGCAGCGTCGCTATCGCGGCGCATCGCCGGCCAGCCCATCTCTGATTGGGCGTCGTCCGCCACGTGGTTACGCCCCTTGCGGTAGTACTGCCTGGATCCCTGCTTCCCTCCCCACACGCGAGGCTTTGGATTCATCTGAAGGAGGAACAGCGAAAACCAACGTCTGTGACAACCTTTTAATAGACATTTCAATAGGACAAACTCTTACACACACATTGTGTGTAAGAGTTTCTGCCTTTTACAGACACACTAATCCATGACACGTTCACAAACACACCCACGGCGGTGCGCACGCCCATGCAAGGCAGTGACAAGCTCACCGGGAGCAGTTAGGGGTTGGGTGTCAGGGACACCTCGACGCTTTTGCCCAGGAGTAACCCAAGGATCGAACTGGCAACCCTCCAGCTGCGAGAGGGAATCCTGGGCCACTGCAACCCGACTGTGACCCCGCCCCGCCCCCCGAATACCAGACTGACTGAAGGCCCAGTCCCACTTCTCGACCTCAAGGACGGCGACCCGTTTGTTACCTGTGCAAAGATGGTCGTGTTCATCTGAAGAGTCTCCATCCGCTCGGACAGATGGTTCAACCACTCGAGATGTTCCGCGACGGACTGGCTTAGATCGTCGTCACTCTGGGATGAGAGCAAATCATCACGTCATAACGATATCACAACAGAGACCAATCGACTGCAGTCATATCTTCTAGATAGTCAGTGTGTAGTGGATAGATCCTTCTGTGAAATATTATGGTTATTTTGGTTTTTAGATGTCGTTGTTGTCCATCACGTTAGATGACTGTACCGCAGATAAACTGTCTTTCAGCTCAGTGGAGGCCAGGCGAATGTGCTCCAGTTTGTCGATCTGCTCCTTGAGACGATCGTCGAGCTCCTGCATCATCAACAGTCCTTCGTCTGCCCTGACTCCGCCCTTCGTAGACATCCTGGGGTCAAAAAACTAACAATCACACATTACAGCTACATTTGCATGCAATTCATTAGAGTTTCAAATAGATGTACACGCCTGTATCACAGGACAATATTATATGTTATTGTTTTTATGCAGTTTCATGAAAAGGCTACAAATCCAATCAATTTCCAAATGTCAAATATATTCACCAAGACCAATCTATAGGCCTATATGACGTTTGGTCCAAATACCACATGGTGACAGTAGGGGGGGAACAATACTTTTACAAAAAAGACATTTTACACATGCATTCATCTAACGTATACGTTTCTATTCGCGAATAGAGAATGGCAGTTAAAGTGAGAGGGACGGTTTTGCAAGTTGGATCAATGAGGCTAAGCGAATTGCGTAAAAGACGTTTATGAATGTCAGGCTGCGATGGAAAATGTGCGCAACGGAATCATAATATGCTGAGCAGATAATTGACCATAATCTGTGGCGTCAAGGGCCGAGTGCTCATGTTAATTAGTGTGTTAGTTAGGATTGAAGAGCTCCTTTAGATTTCAAGGCGTGTTCGTAAAACGCAGGAGTCCATACGAAGCGTAGGTCCCTACAGTACAGCGACCGCAGACCTGCAAAAGATGAAGGCGGAAGCGGCGTAAATGTTTTAAATGGTGTTTACCTGCTCTAGAAACGCTCCGTGATTGGCGACTTGATGTTGCGAGATGTTGGGAGACAACCGTGAAACTCGGTCTCGGGTCTTCCGAGGTGTCCACAAAGTTAGAGCATTAAGTTCAGTGCGGATAAGTCCGGACAGGCCCCTTTGTCTTGGGGGGAAAAAAATAAAAAATCAGGAATTTTCTTCCTCTGACGTCATTCTGCCACACTGCACTTTACAGTGTGTTCAGTTTTATATTATAAGTATATTAAATATACTTTATGAAAACACGGACTAGCGGGAAACATGCTTAAAATGTAATATATTTTTTTAATTAATGTATTTACTTATTTATTTA
>OMNS01020009.1:1250-12991 GCA_900303225.1 Laemonema laureysi | reverse complement strand
GTGTGTCTGTGTGTGTGTGTGTGTGTGTGTGTGTGTGTGTGTGTGTGTGTGTGTGTGTGTATGCGTGTGCGCACACGTGTATGTGTGTGTGTGTGTGTGTGTGTGCATGGTAAACAAACTGGAATTAATTGATGTTTCTAAAAAAACGTAGCAAAGAATAAAAACGAGGCATACGTCTCAATTGCTTGCAGTGTTTTTGTCATGCATTACCTATACAGCACAGGTGCTGCGTCTGCATGGATTGTATAATTAATCCAATTGAACCCTGATCCCATGATTTCTGGAGGTTTTGAACATGAGGGGGAAAGAAATGCTATTTGTACCTTTCCAGTTTTCAGTGGTGTAAACTCACAGGAAAACCCCATGTAGATCCGTGTGTATGGTTTCATATTTGTCCGGGCAATAATATTGTAGATGTCTCAAAACTAGCTCCAAATTGTAGGTGGCGATTAAGGAATGAGTCGAAAGTCTGCAGTCTGCACAACATTTTTCGAATATAAATTGAGTCTGTGATGGCAAAAGCAAAACTGCTATGTGGGATTATTCACAGTTATATAATGTGGAGGAGAACACCGGGCACTTCTCATTTTGGTCACTTATCCGTCATTGTGAAGGTCTGTATGCTGCATGGCCGCTGCGGAAGCTTAAGGGATACTTTTCAAAGCAGCAAATAAAAATTGGCTAAACTTCCAAAATTAGCACTTCAAAGTCAAACATGATTTGCAGTGAGCGAAGGGGATGGAAGCTGTAGGACTGTGAAAGTGTTTGTCAAAGCTCACTCTGTGTGTGTGTGTGTGTGTGTCTGATTGTGTTTGTGTGTGCACAAGCATGTTTGTGTGTTGACAAGCAGGGCTGTGTGTGTGTGTGTGTGTGTGTGTGTGCGCGTGCGTGCACATGCGTGTGTGTGTGTGTGTGTGTGTGTGTGGCGGAGCTGATGTACAGAGCTCGGCATTAGGCCTTAGAACCAATTTCTAGGCAAATTGGTTTCATTTAAGAATGAGATCACAGAGTAGGCAAACCTCTTTCAGGGCGAGCTCATGCATCTGTAGCCATTTATTTCAGTTTTATATGCATTTCTTGGCGTTGGCTGTTTGGTGGTAGAATATGCATAACCTTATCCACGGCATCATTCTGCAATTCTAGTCTTCACATTTACCTCATTACTAAATAAATAAGGCACTCTTTCACGCCATTGCATTAAGTCAACATAAACATATGTGGTGTATTGCCTAAATATATGTAGTTTAACAGATGAACAGATAAATTATACTTTCATATGTGGTGAGAACGAGAGCAGGACGAATAAAAAAGCAGCAGGAATGTTGCCAATAGCCGGTCCATCCAAGCTCATCACAAGCATTCCCGGCTTCCCTGTGTGCTTGGCTCCTTGGGTCCCCAGTATGAAACCCCAACGCCAGATCTTCCACGCGGCCTAAAAGCCACATTCATAACAGCAGTACCTACTTGGTTCAAGGTTAGTTTGTGTATTGTTTTTACCTTACAAGCCAGAGTAGAGCATTTCCTACACTCACAACCCAGATGAAATTCAAAATATGCCGAAACAATACAAAAAAGGAAACAAAAGTTCTTTGACGCTCCTGTTTCCTAAATGTTAGCATTACTTCCATTCAATTGACTTCTTCTAGTTTTCAGAGTGCTCTGCTGACAGCTGTCCCGATGACAATATGAATGTCTGTCATGAGAGATTATACATCACATGAATCCAGGCAGATAATGAGCACCAGGGAAGGACACTTTTTAACACCCCCTCGTGAGCAACATACGACACAAGCCAAGCTAATTAAGCAGATGCCATAATGCAGTAATCAGGAACACAGTGGAGGCAGGAGGATTCACAAACTTGAGTCATAACGCCACAACATTTGGTGCTTCAGAACTTTTCAGAGAACACACCGGCAGACGGAAATGCCATCGATGTGCAGTGTGCATTGTGGTGCTTTATGCTTGCTTATGTTTCTGTTTATGGTGTGTGTGTGTGTGTGTGCGTGTGTGTGTGCGCACACACACATGTACATATGTGTGTTTACTTTGTAGATCTTGTAAATCTTTGCGACATCATTAATTCTCACTAACAGCGCTAATATTAATATTAACATTAGTAGTACTAAATAGCCGCATGTGAGCGTGCGTCTTGGATCCTACACACACACACACACACACACACGTGTGCGTGTAGGAGTCCGCAGCTGGGGACCCAGCCTTGCCTGGCGAGGTCTTTTCCTCATTATTTTTCCAGAAAATGAGCAATCAGCCATATTGCATGGAGCCTGATTGTCTCCCTCTGTAAATCAATCTAGGAACTGCAATTAAATGGTGCTCTTATGTGCTATAATTGATGTCTACCTAATCCTTTATTTGCGCACCTGCCGGTGAGTCTGAATTTTTAATGAATTTCTAATTAATGATCTTTGCACACTTGATTTATTTGTGAGGAGATTATGTTGCTGTTCTGTTTCCCCCTGGTGGAAAGCGGCCCACAGAATGCCACATTTTGGACAAAACAAGGTTGTTTGCCTCCTTTTCGGAAAAAAAAGAATCAAATAAAAAAGGAAGACGTGGTGTATAAGACTGGCGTGACCTTTGCGGAGCAGCGCTACAGCAGCTGTCTCTGCAACAGCCATGAAGGCCGAGGTGAGAAGCATATTGGTTAAGGGTGATTCTGCAATTACTCGAGGCCCTCCTTTACCCCTGACACATTTACGACCGTACGAGGCCCAGCGTAATCAGCCTGCTCCGTGCACCTGTGTAAACTGTGACTATAGCTCTCCCTCCTCGCCTCTCTTTATGGATGCATGCGCCGCCTTATTTGGGGCTCTTGCCCCAAACGTAACTCCATAATTAAGTTTTATAGAAGTTCGAAGAATGTGGTGGAGAAAAAAAAAAGCCTGCTTCTCCTGATTATGTCTTTATTTTAGCACAACTAATGAAAGTTCCCAGTTAATTGGGGCGCTCTATAGATATACACAGAGGGATATCATTAAATACTTTAGCATATACCATTGAATGATGAAAAACAAGGTCTGATAAAAACCTCATGTAATGGGCTTTTAAACTCTGGGTGGGTCATTTTCGAATGTACTCATTACTACAGTACAATACACTTTTTTGTTATTAAGCTAATAACTAAAACATCCCATGACTGTTATTCAGTCATTGAAATGAGACAACATGTATTTGCAACATGTATACCGAATTAAAAACACTTCTGTGAACTGTGGACCAACAACATCATCTGGCCACTATTTTAAGCTGCAGCTTCACACATGAAGGCCAATGGGATTGAGTGACTCCAGACTCAATGACCGTGCATAAAGAACAGTGCATTATACATTCCCAGGCCAATCCACTGTTGTGATCAGATGGCAATTAGTGAAGCATTAATCAGACAGCGGCTCTGCCCGACCCACTGCCTTCCCTGACACCTGCACGCCCAACACCACACGGTTTGGAGAAGCATTCTTTTATTCCAAATAAAATCTTATTTAGGTCATTTTAAACAGCATTTATAGTTCCATCAGAACCCTGCAAAATGTAATAAAATGTTGTTTGTTCCATGATGTTTTCTTTTTTTCAAAAAAAGGACTTCAAATATATTTGTTGTTCCCATTTTTTACAACTTTGTGGCTTTTTAGAGCTATGATTACACATCAACACATGGGCCAACCGTCTCCAACAACTTTGGTTTTTAGTACAAGAGAAAAACTCACTATGAACATTTAAGAATTTTTAATTGACACTAGTAATAAAATTGCATTACATTTCATAAAATAATTGTTCCAGTTTATATATACAGAGAAAACAGACTGTACATACCCTCCAAATAACCATTTCCAAAAGGAAAATGAAAATAAAATAATTCCTAAACAAATTTCACAAAAAAAAACATACAAGCAATACAGTGCTCAGCTAAGCAGGCACAACTGTACATCAAAACTTGTAACTGCTCAGTGTTGGGGTACGGGAGTAGTACATTTACAATAGAGTCTTTAGGGGCTGATAAAGGTGTTTTAAAAAGTATTGCAGGCAAGCAGACGCTTGTCTCTCTCCAAGTGCAGCAGAACATCTTGTGTGTAAGTGTGGAGCCAACGGTTGCTGCCCTCGGGTGCAACTATTGGACCGGTGTCTCGAAGCTTCCGTTCAGCTGACCCTCCTCATAGTCCATTTGACACAAAATCATGTTGTTTTTTAGGAAAAACTTGTCGCCCACACAAAACCTGTTGGCCAAAGAAGTTGAAAGGTAAAGACAATGTTAGAGGACAAAATGTCACAAGCGTTTGGTGTCATTAGCGAGTGAGCGTGTGCTGATAAACTGATAATGACTCTGTTCTGCTCTGGCAGTTGTAGAATAAGCAGCCGTTGATTTCCATTACTGCGCGCCTTGCTTTGATTGAAAACATTTGGCTTGCAACTTTTCTGTTATACCCAATGAACAGCATTGTTTCTTGTTTGGGATTCAAAGACTTGTCTGGTGGTCACCGGGCTTTGAAAGCTACGCTTCAAATGAAGGTAGATTCAAACGTTTTCGTTTTGAAGCATACAGACAGAGGGTCTGGCACCCAATAAAAGAAGGGACAACCTTCTCAGGCCTGGCAAGAAAAGCACCATTACCACAGCGGTTTCCAAGGAAACCCCGCCACAGGCTGGAGTTTTCCACACACCAGCTTCTGGTGCCTATTGTCAAGAATGTTTTCACTCTGAAGTCCAAAAGTCAATTGAAGAAGAAGGAACATAGCACAGTAGGGTAGAATGACTGACTTAGCCGTGTTCTCTGCTGTGATTTTTCCTCTTTGTTTGCCACCGCTACGGCATGTCAATGATGAGACTCGAGGGTAGGCGAGATTAGAGCAAAGTTGAGCATAACTTGGCTCTTGTAATGTGCCCAGGCTGGCAGTAGAGTCACAGCCATGGCGAGGCGGTGCCTTGTTAGAGCTGGGCTGCTTGTCTTCCAGCGACGGGGGCCAGTATTCCTTTAGAGCAGGTGCCTGTCGTGTTAAGTGAATTTGGTCTCTTTAAGGTTAATGAGCTTGTGCTGAGTGCAGGAATAGGGTCAACCGCATCTTTCAACCGCGCAAAGAAAGTTCTGCTGGCAGGCTCGTTCTATTATTAACAGTAGATTAAAGTATGGCATATCATGTGTTATGCCCTTCATAATTCATTAATAATTACCATCTCTAAGGAAATACATTTTCACATCCATGTAAGTTCAAGTCTGTGAGGTAGCTTATTTCTGTGGTGTCTGGTAACACCAGACGGCCATTAAAATATCCACTTTGACCTTGCTTTGGACTAGTCTAGCTGTTGCACAATTCATGGCCCGAAACAAAAACCCAGACAAAAGGGCCAGTGAGAGGTCTTGATAGAATATAATTAAATAAATAAAAGAGCATTGTTATAAAGGTGGCGTAAGGTGTGCCAGCAAGTGAAATAGGATTTGTGTTAAATGTTGGCTGATGTATTTGCATTCAAAATGTACATGTGAATACCAAAACTAAAATACTAATACTAATACAAATAACAATAATAATAATAATAATAATAATAATAATAATAACAACAATACTACTACCTCTATTTCACTACCAGGTGAGATGTTGATTAGCCATTACAAGCCTTTTGATAGATAAGCCTACCAGTTGGTACAGTCCACTGTGTAGGCTGGTAGACTGATCTATCCATCATATACCTGGACGGACACTCCCACTTGTGATGTCACTAGAGGTTAGCTTTTAACATGGCTTGTAATGGCTTGTAATGGCTAATCAACAACTAACCTGGTACTAAAATAAGGGCCCTTTAAGTTACTCCCCAACACTTAACACTCAACCCAGATATGAAAAAAGCAAATTGCCAAGAACCAATCTGATCTCTGTCCTTACCTCTGGTTACAAAGCTGACAGGCAAAACAGTCCAAATGGTAAACATTATCTCTTGCTCTCATCACCATTTCAAAGGCTGGGATCAGTTTACTGCAGGCGGCACAGTTCCCTGTCGTTCCAAAGAGCCTGGAATACAGAAACACAGACACAAAGATTAACCTTGATGTCCTCGTGCAGAAGACAAACCTACACCAAATAATGCTCGCAATAACCCATGGTGGTTATTAGGCAACACATTGCGACAAAGTCTTGAGACATCAAATATATATGCACAAATATTTCTTGGCACATTCTTATTATTTTGTAAATTTCTTTTCTTTCTCTTGGCTAATGATATAATTGAAATTATCACATGGATTCTTCAAAGTCTTCAAAGATTTTCTGCCATATTATGCAAAAAAGCAACAAAAACAGGTCTGAGGCAAAATGACAAAGTGTTGAAAGTTTCCCTTTGTTCAAACTGAAGTACCTAATAAGACTGAATCCATCCAAAGCACGCTGGTTTTTTTTTACACCAGACTCAATTCTACACCGTAGTCAAAAGTTTAAAAAAGCTCCCTTTTTTCTCATGTGCTCACTCATGCTTCTCTGAACCCTGGGGGGGTGGGGGGCTGGGTGCTGAAAGAGCGGAGGGAGATGTTACCTTGGAGTGGTCTCTAAATGTTTGGCAGAGCACAGAACAGGCTCTGAAACCAAGCGTTTGCGGCTGCTTGTTTAAGCTTATTAGATAGGAGTGAAGCGGTGGAGGTCAGGAGCGGAGCAAGGAGACGCGGGCCCACGGCGCTCGCTTCTCTCGCCAGGCGACGACGACTCAAACACTTGGCCCCGTCACATTTACATTTTCATTTTCCCAAGCACCTGCTTCTGTGTTTAATTTGGAGATTCTGAATCGCAGATAGATTTATATATTCTGTGCAGAAGGGGGCGGGGGGGGAGGTCCGTCTCAGTTGTGCGAGAGGGGATAAGGCCACAGTAGACTGCCATTCCAACGGTATGTTAAACACGTTGCGCTAAAGTTGTACAACTCAGAAAGAGGGGCCACCAAGTTGATATTGTGCTTCATTATTGCAAGTCTCCTTCAGTTGCTTTCACCTTGTTAGAGAGCGAGTCTCTACAGCAGACCCTGCATCTAATTAGGGCCTACTGCCCCTGAGGAATGGGGGAAATCGGAGACTGCAATATATAGGCCTGGAGAGCACAGCTGTTTGTTGGTACGAGAAATAGTCCAATTCAGAAGGTGTGTAAGAGAAAGATCAGCCTCACTGGTAAGTTTGCTGAGTAATAGGACATCTGCCACACACAGAGCCCAACTTTCTGAAAGACAACTTTCTTTTCTTTGTTTAAACGTGAAGCCATGGAACAATGGGAAAAAAAAGTTAATAATTTAAAGATGCATTTCCTTGAACATCTATCAAGTGGCAAAAATAAATAGCTATTCTAATACACATTTTCAGTTTTTGTGAGATCAGTACCAAATGCCAAATGTCGTATTGTGTTTGGCTATTGTATTCTATTGTATATTGTGTTGTGCATATTATACCTTATCCTGTACCTTCTACGGCAAATGCATATTTAGATTCCGACTGCAGTGTTTACATGCACCACTCACTAGCATATAGAACAATTCTGTCTCATTATGTGCTCGAAAGAAAAATATGTCAACATGATACATTGCTTTCTACCACTACGCATATCAACCTAAAAAACCTATAAAATTAACAAAGCCTAATGGGTTGAACTGCTGTTGCTCTCGACCTGGGCTTGACCTCTGCGAGGGGTCATACACTGAGGTCTCTCAGGGAGAAGTAAGGCTATGAAAGAACCTTGACAGCCATGCCCAATTACTGAGGCTGACGTGCCGAGATCCTGACTGCAGACATCGTTAACAGCTCTTACTTATTCTAACCTTTCTTGGCAATTACCCTCTTCACAGTGGACACTGCTCTTTGTGTAACTTGCATGTGTTCAGTTAGTCGACAATCTATTAAAGGCATGTTGGGATGCTGAGATAAACACCTCATGAGATTCCCCACAGGAGCACAGTTGAAGGATCCCCACCCTAAGTTTAAGGGGCTTGAAAACACCTCCAGCAGTTTGCTCCTTAGAGGTATATAAGCCAAGTCTATCCTCTGCAATTAAATTTGACAAATGCTGTTTGGTAAGAGCCTGACCTTTTCTTTTACAGGCTCTGTGTTGCGATTGGTGCATAATGTCGAAAGGCCTGCCATTACTTTTTATAACTTCAAAAAAAGTATTCTTATTAATGACTTTATTGATATTAGCACGTAATCACCACTGCAGTTGATGTATGTGAGACAACGCCAGTGTCTGTTGATGATGTCCATCACCATTGACATAAGTTTGCATGATGGAAGTATGAAAAACATAACATGACAAGCACAAAAATGATGTAGACAATATGCATTTTGCATCCATTTGGTATCCTTTTCACCATGTTTGGTGATTTGGATTAAACCATAGCTGGGGATCTCCAGTAAATTCCATTTTACAGAATGACAGTGTTGTATATTATCTGTCACATCCTAGCTAAATATTCAGATACTATATGAAGTCATGCTTCCAGTAACGAGTTAAAGCTTGACTTTATTTGTGGCCTTGTGGAAACCTAGCTTTTATGGATATGTGTTCTGTATTATGCTGTTGTACATTCTGCTGGTAAAGAGTCTTACCGCTGTTGAAAGTTAACATGCTGCATTACTTACTCCAAACATTGTTTTCAGTTTCGCTGTGGCCTTTTTAGATCTTATACCGGGAGATATATAATGCATTTATTGGCTTCCCCAGGCAGTGATACATGTGTTACGCGTAACATTTTATTCTGATTATTTAATTAAAAGATTTCCAATATAAACACGTGGGAACTATTAAGAATGCAGAATTTACTGAGAAATCTATTTCCAAAGGAGTATAATAACTGTTAAGTCCACTCTAATGTGAAGGCAAGAATGTCAATGATTCTGCTTGACTTCCTGGTGATCTTGAGCTCCTGATGATCAAAAGCATTTCTAGTGTGTCATCTCTGGTGAGGACATCCTGGGCCTCCATGAAGAAATGAAAGCTTGATGAATCGTTCCTTCTTCTCTACGATACAGCCCAGCCCAAGTGTGTGGCTCATATGCTAATAGACTGCAGCTTTTTTTCTTTTTTTTTTTCAATTGACGGAATTGTCTGTCAAAGTGATTAAAAAGTGTGAAACTTTGGTGCATGTTTCAGGACAGTGAAGGTGCGTTGAAGATGTTGCCAGGGCTACTGGAGGACAAACACAGATGGAGCTCTGGGTATAATTAATATATTGTGAACATGGCACAGCTCCAATCCCAGGCAAATATATGAAGTGTGTTTGATCCACCCGCTTGTCCTTAATGAAGTGTGGCTGTACAGGAGGCTGATTTGGTTCACATATTTCATTCCATTATTGCAGGTGAGCACAGTTCCACAGCACAGTGCAAGGCAGGCAGGGCCGTCGGGGCGTCGAGAGGGTTAAATACTCTAAACTTATCTTTTTTGAATAACATGATTCTTCTCTGGTGTCTCCAGCTAGGGTGTTGATGGTTAAAAAAAATGTTTTTAGTTTTTAGTCTTCTTTCTGTGTTTACTACAATGTTTTAACAAAAAAACAACAACCCATAACATTATTCATCTCAAGCAGGGCCAGCCATTAAACATTATGCATTTGTCTCAGAGTGGAGCGAATTCAAGTAGGATCTTTTTAGTTTTTCTTATCAGCAGTGATGTGGCAACACGGAGAGAGCTCTCCCCCTTTGTCTCCTTAATTTATTCTCATTTCGGTGTAGTTTCCTGCTGATTTCAAGTGCCGTTTTGTTCTTCGTATTCCCACAGACCTCTGCTTCCTACTGATCTTCCACGACGAAAAACTTTTCCCTTAGCGCTGTTCCTTTCTCAGATCATGCTTTGCTTTTGCTCTGTGTCGCTGTTTTAACACACTGCACACTCGTTGCTCTGCGAACACATCACAGCCGCGCTGATAGGAGACAAGGGGTTAGTCTGTTCACGCGACAGCGCCTAATTATTTCTGCCATCGGATCTCATTTACCCATTTATTGTTATTCATCTTGCCCCATCCAGGGACAGCAGAGGGTTTAGGTTGACCTTGCCCACTGTATCTTAAACACATTAAACTCTTGGCGAGAATTGATGGATGATAACAGCCTATCAGTAGCAAGCTAGTAAGCCCTCACAGCAAGCTGGTAGGGAACTAAACAATCACAGTTGCTATTGTGTATGTACGCATGCTATTTATTTACATGAGGTTAAATCTTGACGATTTGTCATGAGGCGTTTCTGCAGTTTGTTACAAATAGTGCTAGCTAAAGGCGGACCTGATTCAAAGCAGGGTGTTAGCAGAGGACAGGGGTGTGAAGAGACGTGTGTGTGCGTGTGTGTGCGTGTGTGTGTGTGTGTGTGCGTGTGTATGTGTGTGTGTGTGTGTTTGCACCAACAGCTTGCAGTGTGGCCGTCAGATCAAGCAGCTGACGGAGGAGTACGAGGAAAGCAGGAAGACTCTGGAGCTAGAAGCCTCCAAGCTGAGACGGGTCAGTGTTTCACACGAGGCCGCGGCCCAGGGTCCGGTCAGCTGCTGGCGCCGGTGTCGTTTGGGGTTCCTCTGCTATGACTAGGACAGTGAAACGACCCGAGAACAGCGATGTGAACATCGCTCTCTGACTCTCTCTCTGTCTCGCCCTTCCTCTCTCTGTCTGTCTCTGTCTCTCTCTCTCTCTCTGTCTGTCTGTCTGTCTCGCCCTCCCTCTCTGTCTCACCCTCCCTATATCACTGTATGTCTCTCTCCCTCTCTCTCTCCATCTCACGCCGTCTCTCTGTGTTGTTTCTTCAGAGCGGACTAGACAGCAGTAAGCTTGGGGTGGCTGGTGTTCATGCTCAGGGTCAGGCTGCTGGGGAGATGGAGGCAGAGCGCCACACTGTGGCTGCTGTCCGCCATGGCAACATCATTCTTAAAGGTACAGTAACACAACACCTCCGCTGGGGCCCGGGCGACTCCTTGTTGAATATGTTGAATATGAATAGGACTGAGTTACAGTAAAAAAAACACAAACCACTATTTTGTAGTTAGGATTAATACAAATTCAACCAGCAAGCTTGTTGCATTGATAAAGTCCACTTGGTCACCCAGCCTGACCGCCAAGGCTGCCCTGGGCCTCTCCAGGTTCCAAGATCACCAGAGACCTTTATTTACCTCCTGCTTCCTCCAGCTTGACGTTTCCTTAAACAAACAGCCACTAGGTGTCCCGTATAGTGTATTCGTCCTCGGCCTACCTGTGAACAACTCCCTAACCCCCAGGTGCTTGGTAATGACTTGCATCGGGTGCTCCGTAGTGACCTATATCTGTAGTCACTGCTGGTGTCTTTGAATGGAAGTGTCTCCTCAGTGATGATGTGAACGCTAACGCTAATGAGCCCACGTCCCCCCCCCTCTGCTCCGCCAGATGAGATGGGCAAGCCAGGCAGCGACGCCGGCATGCCTGGGATAGAGGACAGCGAGGTGGGGAAGATGGAGGAGCTGCAGTTTGGTGCGTACCCAGCATGTCACCAGCATACCTGACGTGGACTGGTCCTAGTATATAGTCATGGGAACTGGAGCACTAGTTCAACACTACAGTACTAGGATGCTACTTTAACATAGTCTTTTTTCTAACCTCTTTCTATTTTTCCCACAGGTGTGAAAAAAGCGTCCATAACTCAGAAGCACAAGGATGCTCCTAAAGTGGCCCCAGGAGGGGCTGCGGTGGCCCCTGTGAAGGGCTTCAGAGAGCGGGCCCTGGCCCAGCCCCTGCTGCAGCAGCAGGA
>OMNS01019548.1:1247-12241 GCA_900303225.1 Laemonema laureysi | reverse complement strand
AAGATGGAAGTATGGCCACCTATGTTGGTCACATTAATCAGAATCAGTAATACTCAATAATACAACATGAGCCATGTTGTGTTCCCTGGATTATTATTTCATATAAACATTCCAGCGATAGCATGGAGAGCACCTCTGCAAATGGGGGTGGCTTCCTCTCCAGAATGGCCCTCAATGACAACAAGGCTGGCATGGAAGGCCTCGACAGGGACAAAATCAACAAGATCATCATGGAGTCCTCAAAGGTACAACATAAACGCGTTAATTTAGTGCCTGCGGTGAGTCCAAGGAGAATCTCAGAATTCATCATGCTATGTTCCCCTAGGGCTCTCGGTTCTATGAGAACGAGGCTAAAAAAGAGCTGCAAGTGAACCAGCGCATTGAAAAGATGATGCTCCAGAAGGCACAGATCAGCGAACAGCAGCTTCAAAACGCACACACTCAGGTGAAGTGATGTTGAGGTCATGGTGAACCATCTCTGCCTACGCATGTATGCCCATTATTGGCCCAGTAATGTCACACTCTGTTGTTTTGTTTTTAAATCCTCCAGGTTGAGAGGATGGTGTATGAGCTGGACATGAGTCGAGATCTCAGCCGTGTCATTGTACATGTGGACATGGATGCTTTCTATGCTGCAGTGGAGATGAGGGATTGTCCGGAGCTTCAGGACAAACCTATGGCTGTGGGATCCATGAGCATGCTCGTAAGTACAAATGTTATTGCTAGGATGTATGCTGCAGAAGGGTAACTCCTTCAGTAATGTTTGCAGATCAGATATTTACCACCCACAAAAAACAGTGCAAGCAAAACCTGTTCCTTTCCTCTTTTCAGTCAACGTCAAATTACCATGCAAGGAAATTCGGTGTTCGCGCTGCCATGCCAGGCTTCATCGCCAGAAAACTCTGCCCCAATCTGGTCATTGTCCCGACCAACTTTGACAAATACAAAGCTGTGAGCAGTGAGGTGAGATGTTAATACCTACCACCCCACAATAATCCTATTGCCAACAGGACTATAACAATAACAACGCAATAGTCCTACTACTGTGTAGGTCATGCTACGATTACACCAAAAGTGAATACAACATAATTGTATTATTAACACGTTCCAAACCAAATCCTAACTATGAATTGCATTACATGCCAAATGAAGAACTCTACTTGACCAGTACTGGAACAATACTATTAGGAGAAATAATGATACTCGACTTTCAGCTCTAAATGTAAAAACGGATGAGATATAAGACAATATCTGCAAGTTGCAATACTTGTTACTGGATACAAATGACTACTGGACATGCTTATAGGCCTCTTGTGACATATTGTATAACAAACAACGCACTCCCTATCTTACTGTTGTTAGATCAGAGAGATTTTTGCAGAGTATGACCCGCATTTCCAGCCCATGAGCTTGGACGAGGCCTATCTGGATTTCACAGACCACCTGGAACAGAGGATTAGCTGGCCCGAATCCTTACGCACACACTCTCTCCGCACCGACACCACTGAGACAGGTAGTACTTGTTTACAGTACAGAAGGATTATCTTCCATCTCTTTACATAACAACACCTGCCCTACTTACAGCATGGCAACATTTTGTATATGATCATGGTCAACATCATCTAAAGTTCATATCAATTTATTTTATTCATGAAATGTGCTATAAAATACATTTTGACCAAAAGCCGCATTTCCACCGCAGGAACTTTCCCAAGGGACTAGGAACCTTTGGTAGGAACTCTGCAGGGACCAGGGTCTAAACTAAGTTCCGGGGACAATATTTTACAGCCCAAAAAGTCCCTGCTTGGGGAGGAGTACTTTCCAAAAGTACAGGAGCTTTGGGGGCGTTTTTTTGGGGGGCTTAAATTGCAAAAAATGAATGATTGGTCGAAAACTTGCAGCATTTTATTTCAGCTGGATTCATTCGTTCTTGTTCTTTGTGCCCGATTGCAATCGCTTGTAAAATCCGTTTGTATATTTTACGTGGAGCATTTTGTTGTTAGTGTTTTGAATCCACTTTGCTACTACTGCCTCGTCTCTTTACCAGCATTGACTGGCAGAACATAACAGAATGAAGGAACCTTTTAGTTCCTTGAAAAGCAGTTCCCAGGACTAAAAGTTCTGGGTACTTTGGGTGGAAACGCAGCTCAAGTAACTGAATGACCAGATCTGCTATGCAACAGTGCTCTTCATCTTTCAAATCCATCACTCATCCATCGTCCATCTCTACTTCCACTTGCCTTGTTTCCCCCCAACCTGTCCTACTCTGTACTTGAAGGTGAATCGCAAGGCAAAGTTCCCCAGGAGTCGGAGCCGCGCGTGGAGAACCTCTCCCCCATTCTGTTTGAGGACAGCCCCAGCACCTCGCCAAGCCTGCCTGCCTCTGGGGAAACGACTGTGCCTGGCGGAGGCTCCGAGGTGTTTGGAACGTGCGCGGAGGAGGCCGTAAGGGAGATGCGCTTCCGCATCGAGCAGAAGACCACGCTGACTGCCAGCGCAGGTGAGGTGCACAGTGCCTTCAGGCCCCAATGTCTTCTACTATCTTCTTGGGATGGCTTCCTTCTAAAGAAGAAGAAGAAGAACAACAACAACAACAACAACTGTACATGCTTGGCACCTTCTGAGTTGTAGCAACAATTCATCATATTCATCATCCTAATATCACGTGATTTATTACATTTTTACGATCACTATTTAACTCTCTGTGTCTGTATGTCCGAGTATGCTGGTGTGTTACGAGTCATGAGCTTTAGGTACCGTTGTTCCCTGCTCACAGGCATTGCTCCAAACACGATGCTTGCCAAGGTGTGCAGTGACAAAAACAAGCCCAACGGCCAGTACAGACTCCCCTCCAACAGAGAGGCAGTCATGGACTTCATCCAGAACCTGCCAGTTCGCAAAGTACGGAAGCCATTGCTCAAAACTACAACATATAAGCCGCTAATTCAGAGTTGTTGCATGCAATCATAGTAATGGTGTGAATATTGTGGGGCTGTCGGACAGTGTAACAAAGGCTTTGTGTGCGCATGTGGAGGAGTTGGGTATCAATGTTAAAAGTAGATATATTTTGTGTATTTCCCCCCAGGTTTCCGGGATAGGGAAAGTAAGCGAGGCGATGTTGGGCGGTCTGGGCATCACAAGCTGTGCTCATCTTGGCCAGCAGATGGCTCTGCTCTCCCTGTTGTTTTCGGAGACGGCCTGGCATCACTTCATGAGGATTTCCTTGGGTTTGGGCTCCACTCACATGGAGAGGTGACACACGCTTTACAGCTGAGCTTCAATTACAAAACTACGAACTCGTGCACAAAGTTTATTGTGTCTACTGAACACACCTCTGCGACATCCACCCAATCGAATGGAGAATAGCGACACATGCGCGCATGCAACAGTCAATGAGACATATTTCATAAGAGGCACCTTTTAACATTTGGCAAGATTCTAACCGATCGTTTTGTGTGGTGTTGTGATGGATTTGGATTCAGGGATGGAGAAAGAAAAAGCATGAGTATAGAAAGGTATGTATGTATAAAAAAAACCACAACAATAACACAACAATAAGGGGTCCTGGTACTAATGATCTCCTAACCGTGTACTTTGTCTGTGTGTGTGTGTGTGTGTGTGTGTGTGTGTGTGTGTCTCTGTGCACTCTTTATCCACGGCACCCTGTCTGGCGCAGAACATTCAAGGAGCTGAGTGTGGCGGAGGAGCAGCTGTCTCTGTGCAGGGAGCTGTGTGAAGACCTGGCAGCGGACATGAAGAAGGAAGCACTCAGGGTGCGGAAACGCCTCAAGACTCATGTGACGACGCGCGTATTTATCCTAGCCCTATATGCAGAGTCATTGTTTGAGGGTAGCGGCTATGCTAACATCCTAATACCAGCTAGTCATGCAAAACCAAGTCGAAACATGTATTATAAATATTCAAAATATTATTATAATAATAATATTAATAATATATATAATATAAACTTTTTTGTAACTCCTCCTAATGTTTGAGAAGAACGGGGAATAAGAACCACTCTTTGGTCGTAAGAGTACTGGTAATTCAGGATTATGCATTATTTGGTTTGTAATACCTCGGCTGTTTCCGTTTTCCCCACCACTGCGAGCAGCCATATAGCTTTTTAGTCTGAAGCGCAGGGAGATTGCTTCTCTGGAGCTGTCCTACAGGGGGGGAAAAAAACGGTACGACTGTCTAAACAGAAAAGGGCAATTCCACAAAGACGGAATGAATTAAAATGGCTATATTTAGTTAGTGAAATACACTACGCAAACGCCACTCAAACTGGCATGGCATGGCAGTTCAGACCGAATGGGATGCAGTTACTCCATCTTGATCGCTTCCCCTCACAATCGATTGAAGGAAGGAAGGAAGGAAGGAAGGCTGGGTGGCTTGGCATGGCCATCACCCCCCTGCCTGTAGCCCCGATGTGCCTCGATAGCTGGAGGAAATGGAGGGCCATTAAGGAGACTGCAGGGGACTACTTCTATCAGCCTTCGAAATGTCTCTCTGGGAGATGATCACATTACTAGGGAAACACATTGTGACCCATTAGTTACAAAGTGCATTCTGACAAATTAACCAGCGGAATGATACAGATTGCCATTTATATTCATTGAATGTCCTTTGCCCATACAGTGTTTTTACCGTTGAGAGGGTGTAATGTTGCAGTGCTTTTGTCTCAACGCGGGAAACGGTGTATATACCTTATTTGCCAAAGCAGAAAAATTAATCGGCAACTGTGTCTGTTTTTTTTGGACCGTCTTCTAGGGTAAAACGATAACGTTGAAGTTGAAGAACGTGAAGTTTGAGGTGAAGACCCGGGCGTGGACGCTGCCCTGCTCTGTCGCCACTTCTGAGGAGATTTTTGCTGTCGCCAAAGATCTGTTGAAAACCGAGATAGAAAACGCCGGTTATCAGCGTCTCAGGCTGAGGCTCATGGGTAATGGAGTTTATCTTGTAGCAAAAACATTGCTTACTCTAGTTGATGAAGTTGATTGATTGCGTGCATTTTGAGATTAACCGCATTACATAACTGTACGTGTTGCTTTGTTTTTATCTGACCAATGTTTTTAAGGATCTCTGATGTGACTTTGTGCGTACAGGTGTTCGGATCTCCGCCTTTGTGAATGCAGATGACAAGAAGTCCCAGCAGAAAAGTATTGTGGGCTTCCTTCAGCAGGGCTCCTCTGGCCCTTCCCAGGGTATCGCCCCGAATCCCAGGAAAGAGACCATCTCCCACCACACCACTGAGGCGGAGCCCCCTGCTTGCAGTCATTCACTCGAGCAGCTGCCCCACAAAGTCCCGAGGCTACAGCGGCTTCCATGGATGGCAGGGCAGACAGGGTTACAACAAGTAGACGTGGCCGGTGAGAATCAGCCACAATCTTTCTTCCAGAGGGCTTATGCAAAGAAGCTGCAACTCCAGGTTAAAAGCTTGAGTGGCCCAGACGAAGGGCACGGCAGTGTTTGTTCTGGGTTCACCCAGCGAGTAATGGACAATCCAAAGAGTAGCGACTCTGCGATAGAGATGCATGAGTCAGAGCAAGGGCTTTCGGATTCAAGTAGACACCCGTCCGTCACAAACGTTACAAATGTGGCCCCTCCAGAAGCCGGTGCTTCCACCTCCGGCTGCACTGCCACACACGGTGAGACCCTTACCTGTCCTGTGTGCTTCGAGGAGGTTAGAACCACGTACCTCAACGTGTTCAACAGACACATAGACCAGTGTCTCAGTGGTGTCACCGCTAAGCCACATCTGACCACAGAGACGGACTCCGAGTCAGACGGAGGTGGAGGTCTCAAGGGATTGACATCAAAGGACGAGTGGATCGAGGAGGAAGGCGAGGACAAAGAGAGGCAGGAGAAGTCGAAGCCAGATGGAGACCTCAATGATTTGAAGATATGTGAAGCTTTACATCTTCCTGGTGTAACTCGGTCGGAGGACACCACAGATCGAGGCACTTTGGAGCAGTGTAGCAGAGACGAGCCTCTGTTAGACCACCACAGCTTCAGAAGTGTGCATTCGTCTCAGAGGGCCTCTTCGTCGCACGATGGTAACCGAGGAAGGCTTCCCTCGCAACTTGAGTCGCATCCCGGCCATGAAGGCTCCACCCTCATCTGCCCTGTGTGTCAGGTGCCCCAGAATACCGACGACCTCACCATCTTCAATCACCATGTCGACCTCTGTCTGAACCAGGAAGTGCTACACAAGCTTGGAGAACATGCATCATCGTCGTCTTCTTCTAGTGTGCAACCTCCAATCACAGCTAAAAAGAGCAAAGGCGATGGTGAGTGTATCAAGTCAGGAGGTGCCATGCTCCTCATAGTAGGTTTATATGAAACACAGCCTTACACTGAGAAGAATATTGAGCTCGATGTGTCCCAACTTCTGTCCACTGGTTTTGTTACAGTATTCCCTAAATGGATCATGGTCATTAGTTTTACTTATTACAGGATTGTAGGAATTATGGCATTCAAAATGTATCCAAGTAACATTGGTTTACAGAATGGGTGTAATTTACTTTAATTTAGTTTTGTATTAAATAGCATGTATTTATATGGAGGTGGTGGCCTGTTCCACTGCTATTCACTGGCAGAGTCGCTGTGTAGAAAGTGTCTCTATTGATTCCTGCAGGGAGAGACATCTCATTTGACCCTGTGGGGTTTCCTTTGGGCGCGCTCTGGAAAACGCTTAAATCACTTTCGCACCTATTCACTCTTCCTCACAATGGACTGTTTGACCATCCCAGCCTGCTCTTAAACCCGAGAGCCTGCGTTCTTTATATCCCTTGAAGACGTGGTTCGGTTCGGTATCTCCTGTAGAAGCTGATGGATTTGTTTTTCGTTCACAGAGAGAGACCAACACACGGCAAGACCAAACAAAAGCAAAAGCAAAAGGTAAACCGCTCACTCGTCTGTTGTTAATAAATGGTACACTGATATGAAGGTGAGTGCTGCTAGCTTCTTAGTCTTTATTCTTCATTCTTCATTTATTCTTCTTTATTATTCTTCCATTTTTGGCACCTATCTTTCCACCTAGAGACTTCATTCACATTTTAAAATCTTCAGCTTGTATTGGAATCAATGGCTATTACTTTTGTAATTAAAATATTAAATTGTAAATTGAGACTTCGACTACTTCCGACTCGTACTGATAGTCCTACTTATACCGATACTATGTATCATACTACTACTTATACTAATAGGCCTACTTATCGTGCTAATTGGCCTATCATACTACTTCTATTATTGATACTTCTACTACTGGACTTAACATACTAATACTACTTATACTAATACTAATACTTTAGTTTAGGTATTTGTTCAACTCGCCACCCCCCACCTATTTCACATGATTAAAAGCTTTGTGTTTGTCTGTTATGCATACTCCATCCAGACTTTCACATTTTGAACTGTATACGTCTCAAACTATTAAGCTTTATTAAACATTTTTAAGCTCATTTTACACTACAGCACTCACCACATTTTCTGCAGGAAATGTTGTAGTTTATTAATGACTGTCATGTATTTCATTGCTTGTGTTATTAGACGAGGCCCACCGTCTTCTCCTCCCGCTAAGAAAGCCAGAGTCCCGGGCCCCCAGAACACTATTGACAAGTTCTTCAGGTGACACACAGTCACAATCCCCTCAGGGCATCACTTGCTGGAAGCTCATTGTGATCTCGAGACCCTTTTCATCATGGGACAAACACGGGTATCACTCGTAGCACTGACTATGGGTCTGCTACTTTTATGTACCAGGGCATGGCCCATGGTCAATGTGTGTGTATGTGGTTGGTGGCTGGTTTAAGCAGCCTCACCTGGCCTGAGTCAGACTGATTAGACCCTGGGGTTGGGTGAGGCTGCACACCTGTGGTGCACCACACACATACACACACACACACACACACACACACACACTAAGCGCTAACATGCTAGCATTGACCACCTGCTTTGCCTGCATAACATCTGACAAACATGACAAGAAACCGTTTTTATTGTTTGTAATTATCGTATTTATATCAGAATTTATAGTGGTGCCGTCCAAAATAAATGATTGTTACAATGCGTTTGTGTCAGTGTCATTATACAGCAACAACAACAACAGACATCCAAAGTGCACATCGTTGTCGTTTGGCTGTGCAGTGTATGTTCAAGACTTCGAGTCTTACCAGTACAAATAAAGCCAGTGCAAATAAACCGCTACCTTTCTGCATAGTGGGAGTAGGCTCGTCTATTCTCCTCTCGCAGGCGTGTCCTTTCCACACCTGTACAATAAATAAAGACATAAAATGCACTCGACTCACGACTAGACCTTGAAAATGGGTGCTCGATCCTCAATATTAATTTTAAAAAAAGAAAGACTAGGACAGCACAGAGTTTTGAGCTTTTAGTCAGTGTTGCTGGTGGTGGTGTTCCTGAGGAGCAACTTCCTGACAGACAGTGAAAAGACCAGAAAAGTCCCCTCCGGTGAATTGTTTTCTCACGGAGAGAAGAGCCATGGCACTGAATAGAAGACTGCGTCGGCATCCCAAGATGAATCTAAACCCCACGACGTGGATGAGCTCTGAGACGGTGAAGGGGTTCACCGACTTTGTACGCCAGAAGCAACCGCAAAGAGGAGACAAGACGATGGAACCGAAAGAGGCCAGCTTCAACACCAGAGTGATGTGTGAGTACACTCATGGGATAATGTACGCAAGTGTGAGAACATTGTGAGATATTTGTTGTTCTATCCTGTTTTAGGACAGTTGTTCTTGTTTAGCTAAATATCGTGTATTAGTTAATTGATGGTTTGTTTGTTCGTTGTGTATTAAGTATTGACGATAGCAATATTGTCCATAAACTGTCAAAATAATGTAAGTTGCGCTCCAATGTAGTAAATTGTATTCATAACGATGATTAATATCCACTATGGCATAATTGCGCATGTATAAGCTAATACAATAACTAGTCGTGGTAACTTAATAGAAACACCACTTCTTGTCGTTGTGCAGTGCTGGAGAAGGAGAGGAAGTTCATGGAAGCAGCCAAGAGGAACGACGTGGACGCCATGAAGCTGTTGGGCCGGGGAATGAATGCCAATGTAAAGAACGTGGTGAGTGTTTCCCAGGGATCCTGAAACAACCACATATGTAAATAGACTGTAAGTTGTCTGTTGGCCAACTAACCAATCGTCACACTTTATCTTTTCAAAAAACATTATTATTATTATTTTTAAATAAATATGAAAAAATTGCGATGCAAAGGTCTCATTTAAACAGAAAACGCCTAACCCTAACCCAAAAACTTTAATAGAATAAAGGTAAACCATAAAAGATTTTAAGATTGAGTCTAAACACATTGTTAATGGCGGCTTGTCGTTTTATCTTTTTAACCCAGCACAGTAGGACAGCCCTTCACTTCGCTGTGGCCGGCAACAACACAGAAGCTGTGGAACTTCTTCTACTGTGGAGGGTCAAAGTGGACGAAAAGGACATTGTAAAGACGTTCTTCTGAGAAATTCTATGTTGGCCCCTGTTTCCACATAACGTGAACGCTTCTATCGCTTGACCCTCCTCGATTCCTACCTAACCTAAGCCTGGCTGTGTGTGTGTCTCCTACAGCACGGCGTAGCGCCTATTCACTTGGCTGCCTGGTTCGGTTCTCTGCCCATCCTGAAGATGTTGGTCAGGGCTGGAGCCGACCAGAAGATTTCTAACAATGTACAAAAAAAAAGACACATGCGCACATCCAGTCCATTGTCATTGAGTCAAAGAGAGTCACGACAACCATACAACATAATTCCAAATATTGTCGTATTCCTTTTACGGAATTTGTTATTAATTTTAACACAAAACAATAGAGAACGCTATTGTAGCTATTTAGTTACCTGTCACCTAGTATGTTTCTATTTCCTACACATCCATTTTTTTTGTGTTCTTTTAGTTTTTTTTCCTTGTGACTTCTCCCCTTAGGAAGGGTTAAACATAATCCACTGTGCCGCCATCAACAACCACACCGAGATCGTAGAATACATTGTTTATGACCTGCAAATGAAGGAGCTAGACAAGATGGGCGGGGTATGTTCTTCCATGCTCCACATTTCAAAACAAAAGCGCCCAAATGCTTGAAATCCCACACCCATGTCCACAGTGTGCTTGGGCGGGGCTCATTTACTTTGCCTCTGCTGCTTTTCCACACTCAGTCGGGACACTCTGCGTTTGCGCTCGCTTCAGAGCGCGGCTGTGTGGAGATGCTGGAGATGCTAATGTCACCCCTTTACCAAATGGCCGTAGCGGGACCCAACAAGGTTTGTGTGTGTTTTTTCCAGGTACACGTTGTGCTGTCACACACACACTCTTACACACACACACACACACACACACGGTCACTTTGATGCGAGTCATCTCTCTCTCCCCTCTCTCCCGGTCAGAACGGTGACACACCCCTGCATTTGGCTGCCGGCAACGGCCACTTGGACGTGGTGGAAATGCTGCTGGAGAGCTTCGAGACCCGGGATGAAGTCAACGGGGTAGATGATCAATGTTGTGACCCTTGTTCGCTAGCGCCGTCCGGGTCCGTGTGCCCTGTGACAGGATGTGCTTATCGGCTAATCCCCTGCTGAGTAGTGTCTCACGCTGCATGCATTAAACTATTAGACACTGTATTAGTGTTGTTGAAGTCTGACGGTGTTGTAGTCTTGATTGAAGAGCATATTACATTTGCAATGACAAAATATTTGAACCATACCCAAAATCTGATCCATACTGCAGATAATGACATCATGTAATCTATAGCGTATTGCTGATAACTTCTGAATCAGTGTTCAATCAAGTACAGTCAGGGTGAGAGAAGTTGGCCCTAAATCATCCGCTATGTGATGCCATGGTTGTTGGTGGCTTCCGACACTGTAGCAGAAGGCTGTGTTTGTGGTGTGTTCCAGGCCGGCGAGACAGCCCTGTACCTTGCAACAGAGGGAGGACATGAGGAGTGCGTGAAGGTCCTTCTCC
>OMNS01019491.1:5269-19719 GCA_900303225.1 Laemonema laureysi | reverse complement strand
GGGGGACGGGGGGCAGCCTCAAGGTTTGTTCCACCTTAGTTTCCTGGAAACGACACAAAGCCTGACTTAGTTTGAGTTTATTCTGTGTTAAATGGCTATATTTTCTTACCAAAAGGCTCTGGTGTTTTGCTCATTATTGAAACATCTGCAAAGCATGGCTTTGAATGTTCAGGCGCATTCATGTGCATCAGAACTGTTTTATACACTTTATTTATACACTATTGTATTAAACTGAAGTAGAAGAACTGGACCTCACGTTTCATAGGGAAGATTAGATTATTATTAAGTATTAAGTATATTAAGTATTTCCTTCATTGACCCTTTTCACAAAGCTGTCATCATAGGACAAACACAGGTGTCGCTCATACCACTAATTATGGCGTACCAGATTACGTACCAGGGCACATGGTCTGAGCCTTGCACAGAAATTATTATTTCCTGGTACAAGGTCTAGGATTCGTCTTTGCTGCCATTGTTCTGGGAGGCGCGTTATAATCTGAGGCGACAGGCAAGGTTCCGTGGTCACTCTGGGTTAATTTCGATTTTACATAGAATGGCCCGTTGAGCCTTGTCTTTAAACCACATGCTACACAAATATTTGTTTATAACATGTACAAAATATGTTACAATCCGCCATTTATCAGCCTAATTAAAATAGTTCCATCCGCCCCTGCTACCTCTCTGGACACGCCCATCACTCGTCTGCGGCTCATCACCTCCTCAGTATATCAACTCTGGCTTTTCATCTGCTCCTCTTCAATTAATTAAACAGGGCATAGAATACAGGGAAACCCATTTTAACCTCACTCAAGAAGAAATCAACATCACCACCACACTATTTTTAAATGTATCCACTACTCTCCTTATTACATCCATATATTGTCCCATGTATTGTGTTATACAACCCTCCGTGAAACTCATTAGGACCATCACCAACAGAAGTAGAAATACTATACTCATACTGGGAGATTTTAATTGTAATGCCAAGCACAAGGATTTTAACTGCAATACTACAAACAAATCTGGAATAGCACTTGGAATATCCTCAACAATGACGTACCTACACACATCCACTCTGCCAACTCTACCATGGACATACTGGACCTCGCACTCTCATCACCAGATCTCTCACCCACCCTGCACAAGTTCAATGTGAGCCACAACATTGGCAGTGACCACCTCCCCATCCTTGCAACTTTCTCCCTCACACTCCAGCACATTCCACTACAACCACGGCACAACTACAAAAAAGCCAACTGAGAAACCAACTGAGGAACACATTGTCAAACAAACCACGGACATCACTCAGGTCCCACACCACCTCCACTCACTAGACCACCTGACAGCATGCATTGGATCAGTACTCACCCAGGCACGTGACACATGCATCCAAACTTCAGCAACATTTACTGCCCCCACATCCTGCACCTGATCAAAAGGATAAGAAAACTATGCCGACATTACTTGAAATCCAGATCACCTGATAAGAAAGCAGAAATAAACCGGCTTCAGAACCAAATCAGGCAAAAACTCACCCAGCGCGCAAAAGAAAAATGTAAATCATACATCTACAATAAATTGGACAGTGACTACAGAACCAACCCACAAAGCCACTTTATTCTGAAATAATCTCCAAAACATTTGCTCCTGTCCCGTCAGATCCACACTTTGACGTGGATATATTTACGTGATATATTTGTTAAATCAAATTTAAAAAAATCTTATTTTAACAATAGTGAAACTTGTTTTTTTTCTTAGGAAAATTAATATTAATGATTCACAATACATATCAATGTATAATTTTGCTTCTCATATAATGTTGATGGTTCATTGTATGACTGAAGTCATGACAGCATATAAAACATTTGATTAATAGAATTGAATGTTACCTTCAGATCAAAAACATGTTTAATTGCATTTGGCGTTATGGGAAATTATCAATAATTTCATGGTATATTTGTAATGATTAGAAACAGTTTCCATTGAAAATATAATCATAAAGAGTTCAGTGTTTCATAATCCCATTTACATGACCTTTAAAGTCTACACATCATCAGCCTGCCTTGGGCAGACTTGCAGATGGTCTTCACATACTTCAGTGGAGCCGGCACACTGGTTATGTAGGATGCCATATCTAACCATCATACATTTGGGTGGACACTCGTGACTTGTGATGTCACTAGAGAGTAGTCACATGACAATTTTGAAACTGCTTGTAATGGCTAATCACACTCACACCTGGTGGTAAAATAGGGGTCCTTTAACTCTTCAAAAGGTCTGCTCCACAATCACTCCACCACGGCTTATCTGTCAATTCCAGACCTGTTCCTGCTGTCAGGGTTCCATTGTCACGCTTCTGTGTCACAACAAAGGGGAAGGTATTGCCAATTGGATCTTGATGTGGCAGCCCTCGATAGCACCTATGATGACTGTAAAGTCACAGACCCTGGCAAAAGCTGCAGCAGATGCTTGATGACCAGGAATGTGTGCTCATCCATTTCAAGCAGGACATCACATTCTTTGCCCGTCTTCAGAATGGGGTTTCCTAGAAGGTTTCGACAGGAAACTAATTAGAATTATGTAAGAAAACAGAAAGAGCTTGTGTTAAGTTCATGCGGGAGCTGGGGGAATCCAAATGCACAACACAGAATGCAGGGAAAATATAACCAGAAACCAGAAAGGATTTATTCTGAAACAATGACCGTTAAGACAAGCAGTGGTGTGGTCAGGTTTGGTAGTCCGACAGATGGGGGGGGTTCGGCAGTGGTCGAGATAGTCGGACAAGCGGGGGTTGGCAACGGGCAGGGTCGGCCAGGTAGTGGTTCGGCAATGGAGGCAGGGGCCTCGCAATTTTAGCGGGGTCTATCCTCACCTGCCCCATGATATGATGTAACCCAGGAAGGAAACTGAGGAAACTGGAAAAACAAAACTGTGGAACTCACAGCCTTCACGTAAAGTTTGTCCTCCAGAAGACATTGTAGAGAGATTATACAGTTGACTGCTAGACAGAAGAATCTTTGGATTGTGTGTGTGGAGCCAAGGATAACCTAATACCAGGGAAATATACGGGCAGTCAATGATGTGGACTGAAATGGATTCAAAGTGATTTCCTGATAATTGGAGGTTCAGGGGGACAGTCCTACGCTCAATAGGAGTCAGCGGCTTTCTATCTAAAGCCTTGGCCTCGATAGGGGAGTAAAGCAGCTCAGTATCAATTACAAATTGTTGCACTACCTCATGGTCTATGAAACTCTCGTCTGCTCCACGGTCCAAAAGAGTAGAGAGGGATTGGGGCTGATTGCGCCACTGGAGTACAGCCTCAAGCATTGGAAGAGTAAAGGAGGAGTTTGCAGCTCGACTCGTCAGGACCCCTCAGGCTACTGTCGAGGCCGCTCGTTTCCCAGACGAGAAGGACAGACAGACAAGAAGTGACCTTACTTACGACTCCTGATCAGGAGTCGTAAGTAAGGTCGTGCCTGGCTTTCACCTGCGGAGAGAGGGTGCTGCATGCAGACCAGGGCCTGCTTATACTGTGGCCAACTCGGTCACTTCTTGTCTGTCTGTCCTTCTCGTCTGGGAAACAGGCTGGAGAAACCTCGGAGGTTGAACATGGGACGTCGGAGGTAGAACACAGGACGTCGTGAGAGGAATGGAGAAAGATGGCTGTGACCGGGAGGACCTCTCCCTGCGGCACCTCCAAAGCCAGTTGTCATCACGAATGCCGAGAGCGATCAGTTGGTCAGCGCTGGGAGGTTCAGCATGGGAAACTACCCTTGGCTGCGAGGGTCTCGAATTTGATTGCCAGAGCAACAATGCTGCGGGAGCCCTGGTTCAGGGAGAGAAGCTTTGCAGCGTCCTTACTGCACACCGGATGGTCAAAGACTTTTTGGTCAAAGACAGATTTCCTGCATAAAGTCAAAGGAAGAACTGCAAATAGCAGTTTGGCGCCCCCACACAGCGGATGCCCAGGTGAGTGCAGCTCCTCTCAAAGAGCCCATCAAGTCGGCTATGCGGGAGCATCAGTGGAGTAGGTCAGTGGCTGCTGCTCAAAAACTAGGGAGCACTGAACCAGAAAAGCTTGAAGGCAGGTGTGTAGACAGGGAGACAAGGCAATGACACTGGCCAACACTAGGTGGCAGAAGCGAACGGCATAACAGATTGAAGTTTATAGGATGAACATGTTACATTCAGAAGATGACTTCCAATTTCAGTGGATGGTTTTAGCCTGAAGGTTAGGGCTTTAAGTTGGTTTTAGCCTGAACTACCAATCTGTTCAAGCTGACCTTGCCATTAAAACAAGTTCTGCAACTTTATGCTATTGGCAGTGGTTCACACTATTGAGCACTATTGGCACCCATTTACACAATTTTGAGCTGTTGCGCGTTATTTGAAGGAGCAAAGACGAGCAAGACAGTTGACTTACTTTATATGCCATTTTTCTTCGGTAATGGTACTGTGGTAATTGATTTGGTCCTCAGTAGATGCTTGTTAAGTTAGACTTAGACTTAGACTTGACATACAAGCATCAGTTTACTGCAAGTGTCAATGTTCTCCCCAGCAGATGTACTGGGACGCATTTAGATTGGAAGTCAGGAATACCGAACTTCCGACTTCCGACATTCAATGGATTGCAGTATAAGACCTGGTCCGGGAAGACTTTTAGGTTGTTTATCACCCCCCCCCGCTTCCCTGCATTATTAATACATATGCTTACATTTTGCACATTAAAGTAGTGTCACACACACATGCATACACACAGAGGCTGGGGGGAAAGGTTTCCTGGGGCTAATTTGCTAAGTTGCACTAGTTGGTATAAGGCAAGTTTTGTTCTCAACTCGAAAAAACTAAAATTTGCAATTTCTATCAATTAGTTAAAATACCAACTGCACCAACATGCTTTTATAGGTTGATAGCTTGCCCTTGAAATGATCCAAGGTACTAAAACATCCACGTGCAGCGCTCATATTTGGCATGGACATGAACCTTGACCGTGGAAATTGAAAATTGTTAAAAACTGTTGAGTAACTAGACTTCTTTTTTTCTATCCTTGATGCCTGTCTCCGGTTGCCAGCCTGTTTCACGGTCTGCAAACACATACATAGTCCAGTACCCCTATATACAGTACAGTAATGTCAGGGTGGACATGTATGTTTAGATTGTACAGGAATGTAAATATACGTGTGTGCACTGCATGCGTAATCAGTAAGTCCTTCATTGATCTAGCATGACCTACAATAACGATAACTACAGGGAATATGTTGCTCTCCATGCAGGTTGATATGTTATTCACTCCAGGTGTACATTAGATGTACCTACACATTCCTAAATACATGTGTGCACGCACACACACACACACACACACACACACACACACAATGCACATATACATATATATGTGAACACACTCACACTTTTTTTTATTTGTTGAACTTGAGTCAGCACGAAACTGATGAATTCCGAAATAATAATAATAGGATAAAAAATGACTCGCATATCTCCTTTATTGTCTAATATGTTGTCTTGGTCTGCCAACCGAAGTAGCATGTCCATATGTATTTGCTATGTACTGTATATGCTAGAATATTGACTTGCTTCATGTTTTGGCAACACGATAGAGCCGGTAATCTAGTTATACACACATACTGTTTATTTTACAACATATACTTGAAACGATAGAAAATATTGATCACAGTGTATTTTCAAGAAAAATGTCAAATAAACAAAGAGGTTGAAAAAAAGAAATTTTAATAAATTATATAATCAATATCTGACATAAGAATAATACGGCAATTAATACAAAAAAAAGATCAAACATTTTAAGAAATATTTTAAACTTCAATACTTTGATATTTGGACAATATTAACAAAGCTAAAAACGTATTACTTGTTCTGTCAGTCCTCTGTTTTGCTGTGGCTCGTAGTCTCTGAGGTGGCTCTTCCACTGTAAATGTCTGTGTAACTAAGACCAGCACAAAACCACAACATGAACTTTCTTCCTTCTGCATTTCAGTCAACAAAAGTTCTTCCCCAAACACTACATCCATCAGACACAAACACAATCGTTTTAAAACAGATTGACTCCAACCAACTGTCAAAAAGTCCTACTTTTTCATTTACATTTTTTGTGATGTTTGGATTGTGTGGGGGGCGGGGGACTTGGGTGCGATTGGCTAAGCACATTGTGTGGGGGGCAGGGGCTTGGGTGTGATTGGCTAAGCACATTGTGTGGGGGGCAGGGGCTTGGGTGTGATTGGCTAAGCACATTGTGTGGGGGGCAGGGACTTGGGTGTGATTGGCTAAACACATTGTGTGGTTTGTTATTGGGCCACTGTAAAAGGTGTATGAGGGGAGGCAGGGGGGAGCTTGTTTGGTCAGTCCAGCCTTCTCCAGTGGGAGGGCACGCAGCGACACACCTCCTCGCTGAAGGAAAAGTCCGGCTCACACCTCCGCCTCCTGATCTCACATGGCGGCCGGTGGCAGCTGTGGTGAGGAAACATGTTTTAACATGCGCAGATAATGACATCACATGACAAATACAGTATCGGAAAAAAAATGTTCATCCACAAAGTTAAATATATTAAATTAAATTGTGTTGTGGTAGACTGGGATAACGCTTCAATTCATGAGCGAGAAGAATAAGAACATGACAAGAAGATGTCACTCATGAGAAATGGCAGTTTCTGATTGGCTCTTATTGCCGTGCCAGCCACAGGCTTTGTTTTTATTTTAGAGTTTAAAGTAAAGTAAATTGTGTCTGCTGTAGTAATTGGCTGCCCTGAGGAAAATGCTTTGGGAAAACATGAGGGCACACACAGATCAACATCCTAGAGAGCTTCCTAATGCTCTGCTACACTCATAAATCACTCTTGAACAGGGTCACAGAGGGTCACGGCTGGCTGTGCACATTGTGTATACACACACACACACACACACACACACACACACACACACACACAAATCTGCATCATTGCATGTTGCATGTGTGCATGCATGCCTCAGTATGTGCGTGAATGTGTGTGTGTTTGTGGATCTGTGTGTGTTTCCTCCTGTGCCAAGACAGGGGAAATGGTTAAGTGACGGCTGGTACAAGTCATTAACACACTGGGGGTCTTGTATTACAAGCCTGTTCTATGCCCTTCCACACACACGTATGCACACACACGCACGCGCATGCACACACACGCACACACACATACCAGGAGGCCTCTTGCTGCTATTTCAGTCATCGAGGAACACAGCAACATACCCTATGGCCACATACATGTTTTATAATAAATGTCAAGAATACCACAGCAACACTGGTAGTCATGACAAATGAGAGATCTACCACCATGGGTAGCATTAACGTAGGACATAGTCATACTGATGGGATGGATGTACCTCTGAAGCAATGATTACCGTTGAAGCATGAGGCACATTCGGACCTGAGGAGCTGTTTTGTACTGCTAAGAACTGTTGGAGGAACTACCCCATTTTTGTGAGTCTGCACTACAGGAACTGGGAACTATTGTAGTTGTTGACTTGTTTAGCGCCTACTTCAGGGTAGCTACTCTCCTAGTATAAGAGGAACCATGAGTGATGTCATTGGTGATTGGTGATTGGTCAAGGCGGAAGTGTACGCTGATTGGTTGAGGACATATAACAAACACACAGCGTCAATCACGCCGTCCTCCATCTTTGTCGTTGTTGAGGTTGTGTCACACCACGGCCAGAAATGCTGTTGACGTACAAACGGTTTATGTCTCTTCAGCGTTCCTATTGGTCCTCTGATCCACTTTATGCAACAGCTCAAAGCGTTTGCTAATCGGCATACATGTAAATATGGGTAGTGGTCGTGTAGTAAGTGTTTTCATGGATGAGGTTAATGTGTTGAGTTTTGAATTGGTGAAAGTGGGTTATTTGTTATTTTAATTTGAATGGTTGCTATAGAGTTGACAGAAATGTTTGAATTGCTGTCTTGAAAATCGCATTGGCTGTTGAGAATAACTTTGTTCACAAAGATGAAAAACTGCATAGTTGCCAACATATAGCTCACATATGAATAGTTCTCGCCTGAAATACATCACAGCAAAAAAAGGCCTTATCATTCTGTTATATTTGACGTTCAAGGGGTTGCAAACTATGGGCCAAGTGTGTCGCGGAAAGAATGAATTAGTTAATAATCTATCATTCAAAGCTGGACACTCGCGACATTGCGATTCTACTGCATTCTCTACACTGCAGCTCTAGCTGCAGTGTAGAGTTTGAGTTACATCACGTTTAAGTTAGTTTTAAATAATGTCCTCACTTTCCCCACACATGAATTCACCAGGGGTGCCAACCTGCTTTTAGTGACCCTGTGTGACGAGCAGAAGCCTCACCTGCAGGTCGCTTGGTGAAACCGCCGTCCCTTGAGGAAGCATCTGTTGGGCGACTCATTGCACTCGCAGGAGCACTTGGCCTTGTTGAGGGGCTGGTGCCTCGGACACGTCTTGTCACACGCGCACTGGCAGGTGTCTCTGTTGAAGACGTGGTTGGCCGGACAGGGAGCGGCGGCGGGGCGGTTGCACACGCACTCACACGTGTTGCGGTCCAAGTGTTGATGGGGGGCGCAGGTGGCCGCAGCGCCGTCCCTGAGGCGACACACACACTGGCAGGTCTCCACGTCCAGCTCCTTGTCCGGACCGCACACGTCTGCGGCAAATATGTCTGCAAGGGAGCGAGCGGGAGAGGAAACGATGGCATAGGAGACGTTTAGTCGAGCATTGTAGGAAGGAACATTGTTTGTCAAAGTGACTTAAGCGACTATAAAGCGCACGACGACTTAATAGTGAACCAGCCGGGGTGAACCAAACATTACGTAATCATGACCTTTGCGCGTGGTTCCTATGGCAATGTGTCGCGTGTCGCGCACCTCTGAAATGTTTTATCTCGCTGAGCAGAATGTGCAGAAGTGCCCCGTCCACATTAGTGTTGTGGCGTCACGGTGACTGTACATTACATATACATTATGCTTTACAGGGTTTGAAGGCCATGAAGGAGCAGGTAGGGGTTAGTAGGGCGTGTTATCGTTCCCTTAACCAGGGAACCTCCTGCGTACGTGTCACATGTCACCTATCAGAAGATCGCTTGCAGAGCTCTGGCCCTGAGTGTGCTGAGTGTCTCATATGTACCTCTGTGGAGAACCTCAATGTTGCTTTGTAGGTGACGAGCTTCAACTGGCTGACATTATGATTTTTGTTCAAATTCTTACATAACCGTTAAACTGAATTGTTAAATGTTTGACTTTGTCGTTCGCTGCCAGTGAAAAATTATGAGTTATAGATACTTCAGAAATGCAAAGTACAAGGCAGAAACTAATGTCTCTCTCTCTCTCTCTCTCTCACAGATGTTTTTCTTTTATTACTGGCAAATCATGTGAGCGCAGAGAATAGCCAGCAGCCGGTGTGTGTGTGTGTCTTGTGCACGATTTGTTGCGTGCACAAGTATACTGATGGACAAACAGATATGGGGCAGATACTACTGCCAAACAACTAGCCCCATTCTTTACTCCAGCCATGCCATACAGTGGACTGAACAAGTCAGGAAGCAATAGAACTCCTGGATCTACATCTATAAAAGTCACCATTAACGTGACTCAAAAATTGTGTTAGAAAATGTGTGGAAAGATGAGGAAAGGATGGGTGATTTCTTTTGACGACTTGGTAGGAAAACATTTTTGGTTTAGATATTTCATATTTCATGCACAAGCCAATTTTAGCACTTTTGCTAGATGTAAAACCACCAAAATACAGTTCAAATAGATATATTTGAAGAATTCGATAGATGGATCATTTTTGAAAAAGTTTCCTATAGCACAGAGCTATTGAAACCCATATGTAGCTTGTGAAATACATACTCGGAAAGTAAAACATGAGTCCATTACAAATCAGTCCATTCAAAATCAAATTAAATAACAAATCATTATTTTGTGTAGGGCATGAACTCTTATTCCAAACTGTGACCACCAATGTTTTACACTAAATGTTTATAGGTTGCATATTTTCCATCTAACTATGCATCCCACATCCATGCGAAAACATAAAAAATGCTCAAATCTGTCCCTCGCAGTGGAGATTGTAATGTGGTTTGTGGACTATGAGTAAGAGGCCATTGCTATTGGTCTATGGTAACTTTAACAGCGGGAAACTGTTTGCACAAGTTTGAAAATTTGATAGCAAAGATACATGAGATCACACCAAATCGTTGCACAATGGCTCAATGAATCAGTTTTTTGTGCACAAATGATCCAAAAGTGAGCATATGTTGATTATTAGTGGCACTCATGTCTCCAGGGAAGTCCTCTACAGCTTGCTGTGTGTGTGTGTGTGTGTGTGTGTGTGTGTGTGTGTGTGTCCTCTTGAGGGTTATACATAAAGGTTTGAAAAAGAAAAATGATGAGAAAATACAAGCAGGTGGACTACATCTAATCAGACCTGTCATATTCCCATGCATATTCATTCATCATTCATTCATTCCATGGGTGCTGTCCTGACCGAAAACATCTTGGTTTGGTATTAAGACATCCAGAGTGAATGTCCCTGGAGTGGTTGGACAGTGACCACTGAGACCACGCAGTACACCCCTCTTCTTCTCTGTTGCTGTTGAGGTCTTCAAAACACAGACGTAGGACGAAAGACATGAATAACCACGCTGTGTTGTGAGCCGAAACTGACAGAACTCGTTTAACAATCTGGTGGTGTTGTGCTGTCAAAATGTCAAATAAAAAGGGGTTTATAAGGAGTTACTTTCTTACTTTCTACTTTCTTACGGGAAATGACGCACATTGCTTGGATTTGTAATACTACAAAGTGGAGTTGTTTTTCTTTGCCTTCCCCCTCATGTCCAACCACCACCTCCCATCCCCAGCATTCCTCTGCCATGACACACTGACTCTACATAACAATACATGTCTTCCTCATCTGGGCCTGAGATCAATTACACTAATAGGTGGTGTTTGAATGTTGTTAGGGTGGGGTGGCGAGCGGGGGACCATCATTCAAGTGTTTGAGGTTTCAGATTGAGTGATTCCCAGTGTATCAAGTCAATTAATTCAAGTGTATTTCTATAGCCCTGAATCACAGTCTCCAAGGGCTTCACAGGCCTCATTATATGACACCCCCCTAACACTCACCTATAAAGGGCAAGGAAAAACAAATGATCAGGGAAGAAACCTTGAGAAGGAACACAGAAGAGGGTTCCTTCCTTCCGGCAATGGTTGTGTGTACTAGAGTAGCCTAAATGCCAAACTACACTTCTGTATCTATGCGTATGCAAAGATCCGCAAAGATTCATGTCGCTATTCAGAGACCGTAAATGGCCCTTTACGTACATGAGGACGTATAGTCCTCCTAGAGGACTCCTCTGCAGTTCACGTTAATGCTGATTGGTCGAGCAGGAAACAGACAAATTGTTTTATTTAGTTTTTCAACAGCCAGACATGAGTATATTAAATAAAATGAATGCACCCAGCAAATTCAGTTGGTTGTATGAAGATCTTTTCCACATATATATATACCACATATATTGCTTTTTCAACTCCATACATAATGGATCAGACTCATGCTGTGTCTCAATTCGGATACTTCCGTTAGTACACTTCTATGTAGTACACTATGTACACTATGTACTTATTGGCATAGTGTGTGAATTTCGACAGGGTAGTGTTGTCTCAAATTGAAGACTGCCGTTGTGCACTTATCGGAAATGACGATCGCAACATTTGGCTGCTTCTTCTTCTTTTGGTGAATTGCAACCGGGCGCTCATGATATAAAATGTAAAAATATCTGTTTGCTTACTGATTTCAATTAAATCGTACAAAAAATGAACGTGCTGTTACTTTTCCTTGTTTGTGAGAGGCTGGTGGCCCCTCCCCTTCTGTTATGTAGCCAAGATGGCGACCGCTGAGGGTGAGAAGTGTCCAGTGTTCCACACTCAACTTTTTGACCGTTTTGAGTACAACATCCGGGTACTTATAGTGCACTGCACTATTTACCATAGTTGTCAGTGTGAACGCACTTATGCACTCGAAATAGTAAGTGTAAGTACGGCAGTACGCCAGTTGAGACACAGCATCGGGCTCGCGATTTCCCAGATTTACTCGTTGGTTCATTTGGGGTCAGAAACGCTACACTGCCCCCTTGTGTACACGTTAACATGACGCAGAAGTATAAATGCAGGCAGCTCTGCAAAGATCTGCATTGTGTCTCTGAGCCGTGACGTGGTTCTTCGCAGACGTGCGCTGTAAATCCATCTTAATTCAGTAGTCTGGTTCATTGTTTTAAGGGATGAAAGAGGCCACACCAGTGCCATTGTAACTTAGTGGCATAACCAGGGAATTCCAATGAGCCGTTATAATTATGTTATGGTAACAACTTTTATAGAGTGCTGATTCAGTGTGGAATGACGTGTGTGTGTGTGTGCGTGTGTGTGTGTGTGCATGTGCGTACGCGCGTATGTGCATGTGTGCGTGTGTGTGTGTGTGTGTGTGTGTGTGTGTATGTGTGTGTTTTCACTACTCGGGGGTCTCAGCACTGCATTCTTCCATGCATCTGTTTATACTGTGTCCACAGAATGTTATTATTGGGACACACACACTCAACAAATCCATAACAAATCCACTGTGATCATATTCCACTGCGGACACATGCACATGCAATCCACCACATGCAAACCAACGAAATGTAAACAGTAGCAGAGGACATTCCATTGCATTCCCATGTAAGATAATACTTTTTATCGTCTTTTTATCTTGACAGTTTGAATGAATCCTTTCCCCCCAAATATCTGCCAATGTAATGCAAGAGGGAAACACTCTGCAAACACAATAACAAAATTATAAACATGAACTTATATTGTACAGAAATAAAAAAAACTTTTGCGTAGCATGGTCCTATTTCAAGCTGGGTTTCCAGCTTTCGATTTCAGATGCCATGCCTCGACAAATTTCAGTTACCATGGCAACTCATGCTGTGAACCTAACCTGGAGCAAACTTGGTTCCTGGTTCTGAGATAACCCCGCCCATGGCTGCAATTCCAACTACTTTCCATCGTCTCATTGGTTTACATAATGGCAACAAACAACTTGATAAGGTCTTATCCAAAATGATTGTATTCCAAGGCGTGTTGTTTTTCCTCCTTGTTAGTATTTCAATTGAACAAAAACACACTTAAAAGTGTGTTAAGCCCGCCCACGCCTGCAGTATTTAAGCATTGATTTATTTTCGGAACACTTCTGAACGATGACATAATGGCTTATCTCCTTGTCGCACTTAGGAGCGCAGACCGCTCCTTGTAGACTACACTGCATGCCGAGCCATGGGATCTACCAATGGGTCTGGTGGTACCGTAGCCGAGCCATGGGGTCTAGCGGTACCAATGGGTCTGGTGGTACTGTAGCCGAGCCACTGGGTCTAGTGGTATCAATCGGTATTAATTATTATTATTTATTATTATTATTATTATTATTATTTATTAACATTACTATTAACATGGTTTTGCAATGCAAATTATTAAATTGATGCATGTTCAAATTATGTCACTACAGTAGGCTGTATAGTAAACTACAGATTCACCTTTCTTCAAAATTAAATAGATTAATATAGGTCTACTATTAGGCCTACAATACACGTTTTGTTATTTTTATAACCAATAAAAAACTGCCTGGCAAACGCCAGATGGCTTCAACTAGTCTCGCAGAGCCAGCCTTGGTGATGTGGTGCAAATGAACTGACGAGGCTTCAACCAATAAAAGCCCTGAAATAGCAATGACGGCTTGGGCATCCCCTGATCGATCACATTTTCAGGGTGCGAAAGACGATGGCTTGAATCATGAATGCACAGATATATATATATATTGTCCCTTTAAATGCATGATTGTGACATGTTTTCTGGGTCTCTTTTTAGGACGACTCATGCTATGAGAGTGTGTGAGGGTTGTGCATGAATAAGGATGCATGGATGTGCACGGTCCACGTTTACCTATGTGCTGTGGGGCTGGCCTCAGAGGTGGCGGAGGAGGTGGCGGAGGGTGGTTTTGTTGCCAAGTAGTCGTCTTGACAACACAGCGGCACAGTCTGTCACTCCAGACCTGGCTTGGCGAGCATGTCTTATTGGCTATGGGACACCTTTAAGAAAGAGAGAGACCAATAGGGATAGAGGGAGGGAGAGAGAGAGATAGGATAGAGCAAGAGAGAGAGACAGATAGGGAAAGAGGGAGAGAGAGAGAGAGAGAGAGAGAGAGAGAGAGATAGGGATAGAGGGAGAAAGAGAGAGAGAGTTGGGGATGAGGATGACTAAAACAACATAAGAGGTGGAGGTTGTGTACATATGTACACAACATAAGAGGTGGAGGTTGTATGTACACAAACTGAGCCAAGTGCTGGACAATATAGAAACACAACATGAAATAAATGCGACATAAAATTCCAAC
>OMNS01019441.1:1448-13427 GCA_900303225.1 Laemonema laureysi | reverse complement strand
TAATGGTAATGATCCTGGGTTTCAATGCATCAATACAAGCCCCCTCCATCCTTCCCCATTACTACACACTAGAGGGGGGGTGGTGGGCAGCCCACATCGACCACAACACCACTGGGTGAGACGCTGGGAATCATAACTCGCCATTTTCACTGAGCCCTTCAATATCTGGGGTGAAAAATGTGTTTCCATCTGCTGCCGTTGAGAGGCAAGGTCATCGTAACACACGGCTCCTGGTGCTCCTCCCACCACAACGTGTCAACAACATGCTAGGAGAAGGGACACATAGAATACATGCAACATACAACACATCCAGCAAGTCATCGTGGGTTTATTTCACCACCAGTAAGAAGCATTTGTCATTTCTTCCCACATCTAGATTATCAGACGAAATTATACTAAATCTATATAAAGATATTTTGTGGTCTCTTTTTCATTATTTTACTGTCCAGTAACTCTGCTGCTGTGAGACCAGAATTTCCTGTTTGGGATTAATCAAGCTAATGTTATCTGTATTTCTTCTACAGAGAAGCTTATCTTCAGACTTGGACCAAGCTTTCCAGCAGCTCATGGTTTGTGTGCAGATGGCCTCAGACGGAGGAATGAGTGTTTATTCACGTTCCAAAACAACCAGGCAGCACAGAAATGTGAGACTACGCAGCTCTCAAAAACTAAACACGCCACTTCTGCTCCTGAGCAAGGCATGCCGGGCCGTACGCACAATACACAAAAGAAAACCTTTGGTAGCATTTATCCGATCCCATGACCTTGGCAAAGAGTCTTGTTCCATTGTCTGGAACACCAGACCACTCGTAGAAATGGCCAATCTGTGGAAACAATGGATCCCCATTTTTTCTGTCCACTATCCCAGCCAAGCTCCTCTGGTCCAACCCGTCTGTCTGGTTCCACAGCACCAGGCGCTACACCAAAAATGTTGCTTCCAACGCGCAAACAAACAGGTACGCCAAGGTCTCACAAAAGGCACAGGTCCAACCGAGGTGCATTTCAAACAACAACTACCGCCGGTCTCGGTCTCCGCCGGCTCCATCTCGGATGGAGGGGGGGTAGATCGTGTGAAACACGCTGATTTCAGTGTTCAGACCCAGGCAACCATCTTCATTTAGAGCCAACCGAACGTCTTCCTCTCGACGGTCTGACAGCCGACAGACGGAGATGCAGATAGCATTGATAGAACATTGATTCGATGTGACACGGGCATCACCTGGGGAGTTTCATTACTGCACGCCAGTCATATCTTCACAGGGATTAATTAGAGGCGGTGTGGAAGAACTCAGGGTTGAGGCTCTTGCTGTTGACAAGGAGAGTAAACAAAGCTGAACCTACATCAACATTCACCACATCTACTTGTCCCAACCCTAACCCTACCGAGTCAAACCCTAACCAATGAGAGTGTGTGTGTGTGTGTGTGTGTGTGTGTGTGTGTGTGTGTGTGTGTGTGAATACGTGTGTGTGTGTGTGTATGTGATCGTGCATCCGAGGCATTTACCAGATAATGAGGACCAATTACCCGACTTGTCCTCTTATCTGTTATTTAATTATGAGACCAGGGGCCCATGAAGCACAGCAGGAGCACATCGCTCCACACGCTGCTCCACACACAGCATCCCGTGACCCACAACACAGGCTGGGTGGAGACCCAGCGTGTGTTAAAGTACGTGAAATCAGCTGAGCGCAAATACATGGAATGGAACCGGGGATGACATGGCAGGAATAAACGCTTGTTAGTTGGGGGCCGTAGCCCCGCCCCGCCACCCCCCGCCGTGCTCTGATGAAGCCTCGTCTCAGGACCGCTCTGGAGCGCCAACACACTGACACACTACAGCTACAGTAGGGGCTGGCTGCTAGCTAGCGTACCACCCTGCCATACATACCGCCAAATAATCCAGCTGAACACACAGGGGACAACACACTGGCTGTCAACACACAGACAACATGACACCACAGCTCAACGTGCATCCAACACAGCATGATGTGTGTGACTACACCTGGGGGAGAGACAGAGAGGTGGGGGAGACAGAATGAGAACGAGGTAGAGACAGAATGAGAACGAGGTAGAGACAGAATGAGAACGAGGTAGAGACAGAATGAGAGAGCGAGGTAGAGACAGAATGAGAGCGAGGTAGAGACAGAATGAGAGAGCGAGGTAGAGACAGAATGAGAGAACGAGGTAGAGACAGAATGAGAGAGCGAGGTAGAGACAGAATGAGAGAGCGAGGTAGAGACAGAATGAGAGAGCGAGGTAGAGACAGAATGAGAGAGCGAGGTAGAGACAGAATGAGAACGAGGTAGAGACAGAATGAGAGAGCGAGGTAGAGACAGAATGAGAGCGAGGTAGAGACAGAATGAGAACGAGGTAGAGACAGAATGAGAGAGCGAGGTAGAGACAGAATGAGAACGAGGTAGAGACAGAATGAGAGAGCGAGGTAGAGACAGAATGAGAACGAGGTAGAGACAGAATGAGAGAGCGAGGTAGAGACAGAATGAAAGAGCGAGGTAGAGACAGAATGAGAGAGCGAGGTAGAGACAGAATGAGAGAGCGAGGTAGAGACAGAATGAGTTGAGCTAATGGGCAGCCAAGGTCCATGTTCTCCTAATAGCATTGAGGTCAGGATACAGAGGTGGTGTGTGTGTGTGTGTGTGTGTGTGTATAGAGATAGACACCCCCGCCCCAATGATTACAATTTTTTGGATAAAAACAACAAAACACACGCCCACACGTGCACGTTGCCTACTTGTCTAGGCTTGTCTGTGCTCTTATGATTTCTGGTAACTAGTTGTCTTGCCTACCGATGTTGAATGCACTTATTGTAAGTCGCTTTGGATAAAAGCGTCTGCTAAATGACTGTAATGTAATGTAATGTAATGTAATGAGACCTGCTGTGTGTGTGAGTTACAACAAGAAGTGCACGTGAGATTGGCATGTGTCACAGACCAATCATCAGCTGACAAAATGTCTCCTCTGTCAGTGGAGGAGTAAAGCTTCATCTGTCAGCACCATCCAAACACCCACACCCAGTCTGATGATTGGCACCACAAATGTGTGTGTGTGTGTGTGTGTGTGTGTGTGGTATCTTTGATAAGCTTAATGTGGTTTAAAGCGCTGCCACTGATTGGCTGCTTGTGGACTCGGTGCCGTCCATCAGCAGACTCCACTGAAGCCTCTGAAGCCAGGCAGTGTGTCCACGCCTGGAGCCTGGAGCCGTTTCTCTCAGGCCGGCCGTTCAAGGGACAACCAGAACCATCCAAACACCACTTCCACAGACCCAACCAATTAGGGTGAATACATTTAGTTCAGAACCTTCTCACTGGGCTTCAATAGAATCACCTGCCCACTTAGCTACGATGGGAAGTGAATATTTAGAAACATTCTGTGTGTACTGGCAGTGAGCAGGAAGCTGCTGCCAGTGGAAGGAGATCCACGGGAAGCGGGCCGTGGGCCACACAGAACCACCATCCAGGAGGGGTGTTGGATAGAGAACAGATTCAGGAAGGTGTGTGTGTGTGTGAGTGAGAGAGTGAGAGTATGTGTGTATATAAAAGGAATATGTGGATGTGTGCGTTTTCCTCGTCGTTGCGGAGGGAGGAGGACATGGCGAGGATGTGTGTTTACATGTACAGTATTATATATATCTCTATTTCTATCTCTATCGAGAGAGATAGAGAGAGAGAGAGATAGAGAGATAGAGAGATAGAGTGAGAGAGAGATAGATGGATAGATAGATAGTGCAAGTATATATAGTTGTCTTCCTACCAGAGTCGTTGCGCAGGTAGGAGGACATGGCGGGGATGAGGCAGGACTGGCTGAGCAGCTCCTGGAGGACCACAGGCAGGGCGGTGCTGTTGTGAGGTCGGCTCTCTGCGGAGGCCTGGGCCTCGCTGGCCGAGCCTCCAGCACAGCCTGCTGGGTTGATGTAGCTGGCCAGCACCTGCAGGGACCCGCATGCCCAGGTTAGACGGACCATTACGTGATTAAAAGACCAGAGGGATGGGGGTGAAGGTCCAATACGGGGAGGAGCTTCAGCTATTTTTGCATAAAACCAAAAGCTGTGTCCAGTTCTTCATAACCGAGGGGATTCTATGGAAAACAAGACGATGTCTGGCTACACGCTAGGTCACCTCCAAGAACAGCCTGGGTTGCAACCTTTGAACAAGTTACTGCCTTCGCATCAAACCCTCTGAAGGTGTTCTCAAAGGTATTTCTAGAAGATGTAGACGGTACTGAAGGTAATGTATTGTAGAAGGCGGTGGTGAAGGGATTTGTTGGGAGATGTTTTGGACTGCGCCTGACCTGCAGCAGGCAGGTGACGTGCTCCTCCTCCAACCGCTGCTTGGTGAGGGCCTGCTCCACGTCCCAACCCGAGGCGGTGGAGCCGGTACCGAAGCCGGTTCCTTTGGCCCAGTACAGCTGCTGCTCCTCGCTGGTGCCACCACCGTGCCCGGTTGACACCTGGGGCTACGGGTCACAACACACACATGGGTCAAGACCACTTCAGCACCAGGGTGCACTGGTCCTTTCAGAACAAGTGGTTTAGATTTTAGAATTCCATTATATTTGCATGGATCCCAGTTACAGTCTCACAGGGTTTCACACGTTACGCGACATCCCCTCGGCCATCTAAAGAGCCAAGGAAGAACTGGTCATGTGTTGTATGTAGTTGAACATGCGTGTCGTCCCCGTTACCTCGGAGGCGTTGGCTCCAGCGTTGGGGATGCGTGGCGCGTGGTGGCTGAGGGCCGACAGACAGGCCAGGATCAGGTGAATGGCCCCGATCTCCAGCGCCATGCGTCGGAGCAGCACGCCATCGTCGGTGGTGAGTGGCGTGCTGCTGAACAGCGCCCGCAGCACGTGGAAGGGCAGCGTGGGCAACACGTTGGCCGAGGGAGACTGCAGGATGTGACCTGCAGGAAGCAGAGGGAGGGGAGGGGCGGGGCTTCAGTTGTGGGCGGAGCTCATTTAGATGTTCGGTACGTTTTCTCTTTTGTATAAATGTATTTTTATATTTTATTCATGTGTACTGTTCTCACAGATGTGAATTTAACAAATAAAACATTCTTGCAGGCATTGAAGATCATTGAATTAAACAAACCATGGTTCACTTGGTCTGGGCAGTATTACGCTGCAGCTTTGTTAACAAAGATAAAGTTGCCACTGTAAGAAGCAGACCATCAGATACAGTCTGACTCATCCTGTGGTCTGGTGGCAGACCCTGGGTCACCGAACCCAACGACCCCGAACACACTTTAGACTGTGAAGCAGCTATTTTACTTCATCATAAACCAGGAGTTCAGCCATAAACAGGCGATGAGAGGAACACACGTCATGTGTCTTTCCAGCTTTAAACACATTCACAAACCTAAAAGTCACTCTTTAAAACAAGACGACAAAAACTGACCTTGGCAGAAAAGTTTCTGACATTTTGGACATCTTAATCACAACAAAATCTCCCCCCCAAGAACCGTTGGACGGGTCTCAGCATCCTCCTGCGGTCCGTTCATATTTCACCAAAGTTTTCTGGGAAACTCGGGGCGATTTGAGTTCCTATGGCGTCGTTATTGAAGTTTAAGAGTTTGCGAGCAGCATAATGATTGATCCAAACGGCAGCCTAATGACTGCCAGAGGGACATTCTGAGAGGAGCACAAAGTGTCTTCTGCTCTCATTTAGCCGTTGTAATGACGAAGGGCAGACAAAGACAGCAGTGGGCTAAACGGCTGCCTGGTGTGATGTGTGGCCCGCGTTACCAGGAAGCTGGCAGACCATCATCACCGCTCATCCCCAACAAGGGGTCTCAAGGACCAGGGGAGCGCAGGATGAAACGGGCCGACGCCCCAGAACACACCAGAACACGCGTCTACAGGAACAACAGGAAGGGTAGAGGGGGACTTGAAGTTGAAACACTGAGCTGACCGGGTCTTTCAGGTAAAGGTGGTCCTGGATTTTATAAGCAAAGATCGATCTGGCATCTTAGGAACTGAGCGGGAACATCATGCACTAAACAACCCTGGTTCAACCAATCGCACCCTAACTCCTACATGGGCGACAGACTCGCAGACTGAGCCAACCTTCTCGACTCTGCAGGTGGCAGCAGACATCCCACACATGGCCCTGGGGCTCTTTGATAAAGCGAGCTGCTCAGAGTACTTACTGCCCTCTCCGTCGTCAGTGACGCCCAGGACCAGGCGCAGCAGACACTGGGCGTGCTTCCTCTCCCTCAACAGCACCTCGGCGTAGCCGGGCAGCCGCAGGAAGAGGCCGAACGCGGCCAGCGAGTGGGCAGGGATGGGCGACATGGTCTGCACCGAGGAGGACGAGGAGGACGAGGAGGACGAAGACTGGCCCTGGAGCTGCTGCTTGTTAATGGGCGGGGGCGGGGGCTCGGCCGCGATGGTCTCGGGCGCCTCGTACACCAGCTCTCCCGACTGCTCGATGGTCACCCACTCAAACTGATCGCTGTCCTTGGGCTTCTCCAGGGTGGTGGAGGGTACGACGGGCGCCATCACCTGAAACACCACCCAGCAGGAGCAAGACGGAGCACAGGTGAGAAGGTGGTGTCAACATATGAAGACATTTAGTACTTGGCAACCACTGTTGTCAATTTGATTATTCGTCGTTCATTACAAATATTAAGATACGTGTAAGATTACAATAATATGTTTAGAAATGGGCATCGTCTCCATGTACTGCACTCACTGTGGATAAGTTAAACAAGACCTCTGCAAGTAAGTAAGACATTAATAAATAAAACACTCATGTATTTTAAAGTAAGCTGCACTAAAAGCTAGGGCAGGGGAGAGGCCCACGAGTCCAAGACATACGGGAACATGACCACAGTCTAAAAGCCTGCAGGAAGGTTACCTTAACTGCCTCACCTGCCCCAATATAGATGCATTCTGTCCACCCCCTAATGCTTTCACTCCAGGTGAGTGGGAGGGACTCACCAAATCAATAATTTACAGAGTCATGGGGTACGGCCAACGCAGGACACAGCCTCTAAACCAACTCAGACAGGTGGGTCCCAGAAGTCTCCCAAGTCTCCGTTTAGGACAACCACCGCCAACATAGTTCATCTTTTGAACATTTAGACGTATGGAGTATGAAGAACAAAGGTCTCACTTGGTGGCCATTTTGGGGTGCGTGGTGCCACTCGGGGCTGGCTCTCGGACACAGCCTGTACGGCTCCATTTTCGGGAACTATTTCGAAGCGGGGGACGCAGAACACAGAAGAAAGGGAGGGGGGAGGGCGACGGGGGAGACAGAGGACAAAACAAAACACATTTAGTTGCCTGGCAAGCTTGGCCCGGTGATTTGGCTGTTCACCTCGTCACAGAGAGAGCCCTTCTCAACGATGGCCTCAAAGGGTTCATCTGCAGGGCATAATGGAGCACAGCCCGCGCACGCAGATGACACCAAATACTGCTCTGATTGGCTCTGATTGGCTCTGAACGCCGGAGCCCCTGGCCAGCCCTCCTCCAGGCGCCGGGGCTCCTGGTGCGCTGGGTTTGAATCGGCCCTCAGCAGGTTACTCCAGCGGAGCGGAGCGTAGACGGCCTGTCAGCCCAATTAACCACTGGATTTCTTCCTGGAAGTTGTTCTTTTTTTGGCATGTTTTTGTTATTTTCTGGCGCGTTTCATTAAGGACTGTCGTCAGTATTTGTGATGGAGCGCATTTATCCTGGAACAAACAAACCTCACGGCTGGAGAAAGTGTTTAAATTGCGATGGAGAAGGTAATGCAGGACAGCGTTGGGCCGCTGAGTGGCAGGGGAGGAACGCTAACAATGAGCCCACCTTGCTGCTGCTGCTCTCATCTTGGATAGCAAATTAAATGAAGCAGGACAGCACCAAAGAACACCTAATGGACACCTAACGTCCTCGTGATACGACTGGTACTGCTGAAGGTAAACTGGTCTCAGTGTAGAGCCCTGCCCACGGTACTGGTGGTGCTGGTGGAAAACTGGTCTCAGTGTAGAGCCCTGCCCACGGTGCTGGTGGTAAACTGGTCTCAATGTAGAGCCCTGCCCACGGTGCTGGTGGTAAACTGGTCTCAGTGTAGAGCCCTGCCCACAGTACTGGTGGTGCTGGTGGTAAACTGGTCTTAGTGTAGAGCCCTGCCCATTGTGCTGGTGGTAAACTGGTCTCAGTGTAGAGCCCTGCCCAGGGTGCTGGTGGTAAACTGGTCTTAGTGTAGAGCCCTGCCCAGGGTGCTGGTGGTAAACTGGTCTCAGTGTAGAGCCCTGCCCAGGGTGCTGGTGGTAAACTGGTCTCAGTGTAGAGCCCTGCCCAGGGTGCTGGTGGTAAACTGGTCTCAGTGTAGAGCCCTGCACAGGGTGCTGGTGGTAAACTGGTGTCAGTGTAGAGCCCTGCCCAGTGCTGGTGGTAAACTGGTCTCAGTGTAGAGCGCTGCCCAGGGTGCTGGTGGCCTCACCTGCTGGATGACGTCGGGGTACAGCATGGGCAGCCTCTCGGCGATGAGCGCCAGGCCCCCCATGCCGGCAAACACCTGCAGGGGGGACTGCACAGGGCTGGTCTCCAGCAGGGACTCGTCCGTGGTGTCCAGGCCCTCCTCCCCGGGGGTCATGGGCTCATCCTCAGGACAGCTGCTCAGCATCTCGCAGTGCTCCACTGGAGGAAGAAGAGAGGGACCCACATATGATTGCCTCTCTACAGGTTGGTTTACAGGAGGAGGGGAACATGATGGCAGTTGAACAACCAGGGTTGAGAAAAGAGAGACATTTGTCACAGGAAGGTCATACTGCTTCATAAAGCCATGCTAAATTATACTTCTATTAGGTCTAATAAATGAGCACATTTCTTTCAGGAAAAAAAGGTATAATGAGTTAATTGTCATAACCGGTATGAACAGCTGTTTGTACAAAGAACTGGAACAGATTCACATCGTTAGCAGACAGACAATTCATAAATTCCAATAAACAAAATGGCGTTATGTGAGGTTTTGTTGTGCTTAACCCAACCGTAACGTGCATTATGTTAGGGGTTTGAGATGTATTAAAAAAGAAAACTCATTCTGGAGCTCAACAAAGCAGAATAGTAAGGGGTTTGGTTGTTTACGTTACAACGGGGAGTGTTGAACGCACCTCATAATTCATACCAACATTACATATGAGGGACAGCAGGAAGGATAGATCAACAACGCCAGCCATCCATTACACATTCATTCATCAAGTGAGGAGGAGGTGGAGAGGGAGGAGGAGAGGGAGGAGGGGGGGAGGAGGAGGAGAGGGAAGACTCAGATCGTGGTGATGGTGTGCAGGCGAGAGAGAAACACTACAGAACTATGTCGTTTCAACCCAACTGTGTATAATGTCAACATGGATTTTTGTAATTACATTTTTACTGCTGTTATGTGTATCAATATGTTATTTCCTGTATTTTCTGCTGTGATCCCTAATTTCCCATGGGGTTCATAAAGTACATCTCATCGTCTTGTTTACGCCCCTGACCTCAGTGGTAACACAACAGCCAATCACATCAGTCCACTAGCATGACCACAGCGTCTCCCTCCTGCCACCAGGTTGACCATATTATGACTGATGATGTCATCGGCTGCAGAGTGCATCTCCGACAGATAGACGGATACGGACCAAGACTCAGGAAGACAGATCCACAATGTGCACCAGAGAGTCGACTACGAGGACAGAAGGACAGAAGGACGGGCGGCGGGGAGGGGAGGACGTTGTAAATCTGAGGGAAGGGGCTGCCAGGAAATAGACCTACAGGTGACCTGGAGCTCAGAGTCTTGCTTCCTGAGCCTGGCTGAAGCACACACACTGCAGACACATGAAGCGTATATGAGGACTCATGCGCCTGGAACACAGCTATTCCAGGAGGACGTATGGACACCATTAGTTGTTCCATGGAGGAGCGGAAGGTACAGAGGTTCTACTCTGCACCAGAACAGTGCAGAGAGCACAGACGCCAGCGTAGGACATATTTAGCAGAACACACAGATCCCATTCAAAGCGCAGGAGGCATTGAGTGTAGCAGCGAGTCGTTCTGGACCAGATGGAGCACCGCTTCTCTCGCTAATTGTTCCCGGTCTCCAGCAAAGGTTATTATCTCCATGCCCAAATGGTTGCCCGTTATATCAGCAGATTTAGCCCGCCGTGGCTAGGCTAACGCTGGTTGGCATGGAAACACAGAGGAGATTGTTCTCCTCTCGTTGGGTGGGTTCTGTCCAGGATGAACCCAATGAGAGGAAAGCCATCTACCTGGAGCGAGACTGAGCGCCCAACACCGTTGCTCCAGTTTTAGCTCTCATGAACGTCTGCCCTATAATATCACCCTCCCAGGGACGTGTGTGTATATATATATATATATATATAAAATATCACAAATCTATAGCTTATAAGCATCTCCAGAGACCACATATGCACTTCAGGTGAGCCCAGACAAAATGGTGGGGCAAGAAGTGTGTTCATTCATATCAAACAGAAGTTTAAAAACATGCATTAATTAACCACGTAAAACGCACCATTGCCCCAACCATCCGGCCCTCCATAACGACTAGTTCCTCACCTTTCTCTGTCCTCAGCCTCTTGAAGGAGTCCGTCTTGGAGAGGCCGGGGTCTGAGATGACTTTAGAGCCCAGCTTGACAGTGAGGTCGATGGAGCGGTAGCCCTGGGCCAGCCGGCGGTCGTACAGCAGGGTGAGGAGCTGGGCCAGGGTCATCTCCGCAGGCAGAGGCTGGCCTGGAGGGGGGAGAGGGAAAGAATGACACATGAACAACAACACAGATTCCCAAATGAGATGCGCTCTACCACATGCCCAGGACCAAGGTCTACAAGCAGTGAAAATATGACCTTCTAGTCCTTGGTTGTTCATTACTGATCTGAAAATAAGGACTCAATGACACGCCCTTTAGGGGAACCAGGGCAGAGTGCGTTACCTGGCAGCAGGTTGTGGTACAGGTGGAAGACAGGTACGCTGATGGTCTTGGCGGAGGGGTCCGAGGAGGAGGAGGAGGAGGCGGCCAGCTTGTCTGTCATCACGCGGCCTCTCCTGGACGGGGGCCGCGGTGGCGTGGACAGCGCCCGCTTGGACTGGGACTTCAAGCCTGTGGGACAGAACCAGGTTTGGACCCTGTGCTGGGAGCACTCTGCTCTGTGTATGTGTGTATGTTTGTATGTGTGTGTGTGTGTGTGCGCGTACCTGAGGCCACGACGACGCTGTAGTTGTCCTGGAAACCATTGTCGGCCTTCATCTTCTCCTTCTCCTCGTGGTTCTTCTTCTCCTTGTCATCCTTCTGCTCACTGATCAGCTTGGCTGTGATGCTGGGCGTGTCTGGAGGGCAACGTCCACACGATAAATACACTCAAATACACCCAACACTTAGCCCTTAAGGCTTAGCAAGTCTGTTTCCTGATGGCATCAGAAGAAGGCAGTATTTTTGTACACACACACACACACAGCTTTTTATCTCTTGTTCAAGGTCCCAAGAGGAGGACCATTCATCACCCGCAGGAAGTACCAGGTACTAACGGCCAGACAGAGACCCATCAGACCTCTGGGGGTCAGAGGGAGAACAGATTAGCGTGTTGAGTGTCTTGGTTCTTAGATACAGTACAGATGTATAGGTGTTAGTGGCCGTGTCCATCCTCCTGGTTGGGTTTAGCACCGCGGAGGCTAGGCGTTAGCGGTGGTGCTAAACACTTAAATATGCGTGGGAAAAAGGTCATTGTTGATTGGCCCAGAGGAGGCGCAGATTGGGGACACTTCACACACAGTCAGTGTGTGTGCGTGTGTGTGTGTGTGTGTGTGTTTCCTGTTGAATTTATAGTTGGCGAGATGCGAGCGGTGTGGACAGTAGTTCACACTCTCCAGGCAGCGCTTCAGAGGTCAAACCGCTGTGTAAAGCTTACATGTAACCCCCCCCAGGTGCAGCCCTCCCCAGGTGCAGCCCTCCCCAGGTGCAGCCCTCCCCAGGTGCAGCCCTCCCCAGGTG